>BGPR01014186.1:0-39841 GCA_013235015.1 Araneus ventricosus | reverse complement strand
CTTGTTAAAGCAGCCACCGAGCTTTCTTGACAACCGTCGGATTTCGCCACGCTCGGAGGTTCAGTGTTCTAGCGATGCTACTATGTTCCGGAGCCGTAGAATGATATCTTTGAAATTAAAATAATCCTCCCTGTACCCCTTAGCTTTATTCCCAAAAAAGTAATATTTTACAAAAACCCCTATCGAATTTAAGAACAAATACAGCACGTTAATACGCGATAAAAAAAGTGCACTTTTTAATAGGGTTGGAAACGTTTTTGACACGATTTCTACCACCATCTTCGCGATATATCTCGGTTGATTGGCGATTAAATCTCTGTGGCCGCTTTACGAAGCAAGTACCTATTTCCATGCCCCATCATAATTAAAATATTTTAAGCGGGAAATAATTCTTACTTTAAATATCTTTTAAGGATTTTAAAGTGTGCATTTTATTAATAAAGTGAATTGAAAAATATTCATTTAGTGATTGACGAAAATTTAAAAAATGCAACTGAAATGCATATTTTCGTGTTTTTTCAATTTTAATACATTTGTAGTTTTACGCTTTTTCTTAAATTAATTTCTTTATATTTGAAAAAATTATCAATTGTGATAATTCTTGAGTTTTTGAAATTTCTGAATCGTCCTCGATTCTGAATAATTGTTTTGACGGTTTGTCATAGGAAAAGAGTAGAATCGACAGAGATCTACTTCTATGTTGATTCTACTCTTTTCCTTTTCGTATGAAGATATTTACCTAACACGAAAACTATTTATTTTCTTTAAAATTGCATTAACTATTGTTTATATGCGACTCAGTATACTGATAATTTGGAAATATTTTAAACTGATAATGTTTTTTATATTTGAAATAGTATAATACTGAATGTTGATGTAATATTGTATGATTGTTTTTAAACTGTACAGAAATTTATTCTCTTAGAATTAATTATTTTTGGATATCATGTTTAATCAATAAATATTTTATGTTTGAAATTTGATTTAAAATAGTATGCTATTTATTTTAAAAACTCTTTTCTATACCGCAAAATACGAATATAAATTTTCATAGATGCCATAAAACCTTGCTGCGTTCATAATATTTTTGAGAAGTACATGTTTTGAAAAATTAAAATATCTGTGGAGAAATTCTCTCTGGAGAGTAAATATTCGTTATCTATTTATCATCATATAAGAATTATAAAGTACGCAGTTAAAAATGAAGCACTGATGTATCTTATAAATTATTTAAAACTTCAATAAAATCAATGAAATTAATAACACAGCAAAACTGTACAATTATCTCGATCTGAACACTGACAAGCCTATGTTCATGTTGGATGCGTTCAAAACCCAATTTGAAATAGTATAGATATGTTAACTTTTCTGCAGTGTCCCTCGTTAACATGGAGGCCGCGAAGGCCTGGTGGTAATATCTAAGCTTTGGGGCCGGAGGGTTCCAGGTTCGAAACCCGATTCTACTGAAGATCCGCCGTGTATGGTGCTTGTTGCACGTTAAATAATACGTAGTGGTCAAACATCATCCTGTTGGTGCGGCCTGGAAGTTTGGATAGGGGGTGCCAGATCAGGTGTCGTCCTCGTCATCAGACCGCGGTTGAGAATTACGAGGTACGTCCCAAAATAGCCTTCGTGTTGCTTGAAAAGCTGAACTTAAACGGGACGTAAACTAAACGAAACCCTATGTAGTTGATAAAACGGCTATTTTTCGGGTTTAGTTTTGGGTGTTAATATAACCAATACCAAACCTACGTTAATCTGACTTACCAGGTATTTAAGCGCGTACTTTTGGCATTCTCTGTAAATCAAAATTGCAGCACACGAAAAAGTTAGAAGCTGATTTCAAAAACTCAATTTAAATATCAGTTGTAATTTGCAGCCCAAAAATAGAAAATTTTGCTTTTATACTTGGATGGGAATCATTATAAGCGTGAAAATTATTTTAATCTTTCATATAGCTAATCAATATAATGATTTTTTAAAATAAAATTGGCATTTGAGAAGAGAAAGATTTTTGTCATTCATCATGTACCATAGACTGTAATTACATTAGTCGCCGGATCATAACAGCCTTATAGAGTAACTAAACCCATCATGGTTGTTAAATAAAGACAACAGAAAATTCTTTCAGGACTTTAAAATTATCAATAACTACGTACGTGAGGCATAATAAATTGTTTTCAATAATTTCTCCGACAATGTTGCATCTAAATTTTTCATTGCTGCATAAATGAATTTTGACATGCAATATACGCGAGTTAGTTGCACTCTTTTTAAAAAATATTGGTAAAAGATTATTTTATTTAAACTTTTTATCAACACTGCAGACATTTATCTGCAGCGCCAGTTTTAGTATGCTCGCTAATCTCGAACCATTCTCGGCAGCTACTGTTGGCATCCAAATTACAAATGCATGGAATGATACGAATTTTGCGTGTGGAGGGGAATATGTAACTGTACTTAAAATTGTCAGAAGTTGCACGAATTGTATGGTAAAAATGCAATTTCAAGTCGAGCTGTCGCAAAAGAGTAAAACATGTTCAACAATGAACATACCAATGTGGATGACGTTTACTGCGAGGGAACACTATCAACCGCTGAAATCGTTGCTCGAGTGAATGAACGCATTCTTGCAAACAAACGCAAAACAGTAGACGAAATCGCAAATGAACTGGATATTTCATATGGAAGTGGGAATAGGATTATTGTCGACATTCTTATATCCGTAATCTCTAATCCGTAAAGTTTGTGTATAATCCAACATCTGTTACCCAACAATGTTTATTGGACGTTGGTGGGAATTCTTCGCTTTTTTATGGAAGCTCTGTGTACTGTTCGGCAACGGATTCCGAGATTACCACTTTTGGACGATTTTACACCGGAAAGGGGTGTCGGGCAGTGAGTCATATGAGCGCATTTCCGGAGTTATTTGCTAACCACAAGAGCAACCCCCGCCCAGCCTAGGCATCCGGGTAAACATTGAATGACCGGCCGCTACAAAAGATAGTCAGGCACTGTGGTTCCTGGATAATAGCTCCCATTACGAGCGGCTCGTCCAACAACCCCCCCCCCGTTTTACATGGGTACGACCTATCATCGGAGTGGGCCCACAGAGCCGCACCACCATTATTGTGCCATCGGATTGGCGAGAGCCTGCTTACTTATACGGCAGCCTCTCATCCGCATGTTTGTGGTGTCCCCCCGACAGGGGGAGTTATTTGTTAGATCACTCTCAATGAAATGTAAACATCGACCTTCCATTCTTCACCTCCCTCATTTTGATGAAAATAATTCCGCCCGGCGCATACGCAAAAGCGCGGAGTGTTTCCGTATTCGTTGCTAACTAATACATATGCCATTACTGTAATATTTTGATCCTGTTTGTTTTCTCAAGCAGTGCAACTAACATTTTGACTGACCCTCGTAGCAGATCCTGAAATAATAATCCAATAAGAATAACACATTGAGACTTATTTGCATTTTCCTTTCTCTCTGAAAACATTAATTCCGAAAACTACATGATGATTCGAAAGGTTTGCATTATGCAATTATCCAGCAAAATGTCTTTAGTCTGAGAATATACAGAAAATTCAAAGGAATTCACTGAGCGTAGGGCTTAAAATTGCAAATAAATCTTTATATCGAAAATAAATTTAAACACTGGAAAGCGTATTCATTCCGTGCAAATTCATATGCAAGAAGACAATTTAAATATTTGGAAAGCAATCTATCGTTTTCTTTTCTATTAAACTGACAGATAAATGCATTTTATCATTCAGTAATATCAAAAAATGGAACTAAAGAATAATACTGGCGTATGATATACAGGGTATCCGAGAATTATTGGACACATTGCAAAAGTTTGCAAAAAAAAAAATTTAGAAACAGTAGCGTTCTCCCTATGTTTCATGTTACTAATACCGATCCTAAAGTTTTTTTTACAGCATCGCTTATTCCCAGAATCAGGTGTCTGATGTATATTGTTTGAGAAAAAATCAATCTGGGCAATTTAATCAGTTCACACATTCAATAGTGCCACCGAACTCCAAAATTTGGTCCCTTAATTTTTTCATGTAGTATCTTGTGAAAGAAAGAAGGCCACATTGGCCTCGTGGTAATGTCTCGGCTTTGGGGCTAGACGATTTCATGTTCGAAAACCGATTCCACTGAAGATCCGTCATGTATTGGGCCTGCTTCAGGTTAAATCATAACTAGGGGACCAAACGTCCTCCGTTTGGTATGGTGCAACACGATTCACCCCGTCCGAGCCTACGCTACTGGGTTTAAGGCATTAAAGACCAGGAGGGAAGTGAACGCCAGCCTCACTCGCATTTATTAACAATATTTTCTCATGTATATTTAATACAACTCGCAACAGGGTGGAAATTAAATACATATAAAACATATGTAAAAGTTTCACATTACAAGGGCTCACCCGACCAAGGGATAATACAAATAACAGTATATGGAATGAAACGTATTCACTAATAAAAATTTACCATGACCAGGAAGAAACAAATAATACATTCCTAATTTTAATTATGTGTGCGTGGTGCGGAAGTTTGGAGAGGGGGTGACAGCTCAGGTGTCTTCCTCGTCATCAGACCGCGGTACAAAATGGCGAGGTCCGTCCCAAATTCGCCCTCGTGTTTCTTCTAAAGGGGACGTTAATAAAACTAAACTAAATTTGCGAAAGATTGTAATGTGTCAGATGCCTTACAGTAATACGCAGGAACTGAATTGCCGCATCGCAGCTACTATTCATTTCATATCTCCTCAGATACTTGCAAACACAGGAGTAAAATCGAGTATCGCTTGGACGTACAATACGTAACCACGGGATCTCACGTCGATATTTATGAACTATTGAAGTTCTATAAAAAGTTAGTAAAGACATTTTGTTTCTATAAGTTTTATTTTATATTATTTTGTATTGTTTCTAATAATTATCGGACACACTATAAAATTAAGTTACTATTAACATTCTCGAAGGGTATTATGATGCAGTTCGGTAAATAAATCTGGAGACATTTAAAACATCCTTAAAATCGGATGTTAGTTTAGTTACTTTTAATTTTAATATAAATAGTTTTAGTTTAGTTAGTTTTAGTTTAGCTTCAGTTCAGTGTAGTTTTAGTTTAGTTAGTTTTAGTTTAGCTTCAGTTCAGTGTAGTTTTAGTTTAGTTAATTTTAGTTTAGTGTTTTTTAGTTCAATTAGTTTCAGTTTAGTTTCAGTTCAGGTTCAGTTCACTATACCAGCAACACGAGGACTACTTTGGAACGGACCTCGTAAACTTGAACCGCGGTCAAATGATATTACATTACACCACCTGCAACCTCTAAAAATTAGAGCCATTTGGCTCTAATGAATGGAGGTGAATTTTATTTTTTAATAAAGGACAAAAACAAATAACAGGTACAAAAACAAATAAAAATGAAAAACAAACATACACTGGACAGAATAACATAGAAAACAATACAAAATAGAAAAAAAATACGTAGAGGGAAAAAATCATAAGTAGCCGGAAGTGTGTGTCAGACTGGGTGGATGAGTGCTCAATTATTATTCTCTACAATGAGATTGTTCTCATCACATATGAAACGCATTGGGGGTCGAAGTCGGATTCTTGATAAGTTGTTCGTGATAATGTTTTTCGACCACTATAATTTAAGTGACACTGTTGGAGTTTGGAAGTGGCAAAGACAGGGTAAACCGAAATTTTGTGGCATAGTAAATTGGATTTCCTTTTTCTCCGCACGAGCAGTTGTCATGTGTTCGAAGATTGAAGCAATGAAGGTATGAATACCCGTGTCCTGTAACGAACATTATCTCTTCTCTATTCCATCCTACTGGCTTGTTTGAGACCCTAGGCACTATATCGTGTGTACTGAGGCCAGTTTCTTCGTTATCCCAGTTGTCTTGCCTGATGCTTAGAGCAGCTGACTTAATCTCAGATTTCAGGTAGGAAAGTGGCTTAGGTAGAAGGAAAGGGTCACCTTTTGTGATGGCTACTTCGGCTAATTGGTCTGCGCATTCGTTGCCTAAATAGTCGACGTGGGCTTTGAGCCATCACAGGTGAATGTGTTTACGGGAGAGCAAAAGGGTTTGAATATCTCGGGCCATACTTTGGTGGAATTTAGGATTAAGTATGGCCAACAAACTTGACAAACTGTCTGTCCAAATTTTGATTGGTGTACGAATAAATGAATCAGTAAATTCTTTGTATCATTGCTTATAATGAAACGAATATTCCCAATGGTTACTTGATCAGATTTCTAAATTGTGTCGTAGTGTTCTATAAGATCGAGTCTTCACAACATCTAGTATGTATTTTAAAAAGAACTTGCGGACCTATGGAGATCATAATTTTGAAATTAAGTTTGATTACAAGTTCAGTTTTCAGCTCATTTATAATTACTGTTTATGTTTATCCAGAGAAGATATACATAAAATTGCGGAACTGCTTCGGTCTAAAATTATAGAAACATGTAAAACTTCATTCAAGATACGGAAAATTCCTTTTAGTAAAAATCCCACAATGGTGGACGCATCAGCTAGAAATCTTTAAAAAGAAAGTTCAGGCTTTTCGTACAAAAAATAATAATTTATAATTACTGCCGAACCTTATACATTGACCCTTGTTAGCGATAATCTTACCATTTTCAACAATTTTAAATATTCAATGAATTAGTTAGTTCATGTGTGTGTGTGTGTGTGGTTCTTCTGCTTCTTAAAGAAAATAGTATAATTGAAGTGATCAAATTTTTCGTTAAGATATATTTGAGCTATAAAAATGGAGCATTAAAGTGGGTCCAATGTATCTTCGGAAATATAAGCACACTTTTGTAATCATATTTAATTTTATTATACACAGAAAAGTGTGAAAATTGAAGAAGCATTGATTAGATGTTGTTAGTCTGAACTTGGAAGAACAAAAAATTCAATACTGAAGTACAACCGGTGGGAATAATCTCCTCTAAACTTTCTCGTATACTCCTAACACATGAAGAGAAAAAATAAGCTAAAAAACAGTTAAACGAGCTAGAATCCCTAACGCAGTGGAGTAAAAAAATAAGCGACACCTCATACCACGATTTCCGAAGGTCTTCCATCACGGATTTGGAAGATTAAAAATTGGGCTGGGTAAAAATAGTATAGTAGAAAAGGAAATTTGCAATCTGAAAGCCTTTTTCCAAACGATTGATACAAAAATTGGACACAAATCTACCGTTAAGGTAAGAAGGCGACATACCAAATTTCTTTTATCAAAGTAATTTCTTAAAGAAGTTATTGCGTTCAAAAGCATGCGATTATACAGACAGACAGACAGACAGTCAGCAAGCCCTTTGACGGATTTGATCCAAAATGTGACACCAACCTACATTCCTGATAATAAAAAATGTGTACCAAATCTTATCCGCCTAGCTATTTAAGTCTGTGAGTTATCGCGTTAACATTAACACGGACATACAGACAGACAGACTTACCTTTGAAGGATTTTGTCCAAAATTTGATAGAAACCTACAAATTATGTGTAAACACCACATACCAAATTTCATCCCTGTAGCTTTAATAGTTTTTCAGTTATCGTGTTCACAGACATATAGACACACAGACAGACATAATTCCAAAATTGTGTTTTCCGGACTCGGGGAGGTCTAAAACGTGGAGATTCATCAAAATCTCGAGTTCGAATTTTTTGAGGATTACAATACTTTCTCTTTGTATACTTCTTATACGAGAAAGTAAAACAGGATGAAACGCTAAGCTGGTTAGATGATTAACTCTTCATTCGTCGCCATAATCGAATATTCACATGCAGTTTGCAACTATTAATTGTGCTTAACGATTTTGAATTGAATTTATTCTCAAATCGTTGTTTTATAATCTAATTAACAGTAATTTTTATAGTCTTAAAGGAAAAATTAAATGTGTGCTATGAACACATCTTAGAACACATTTAAATCCACGATATACATTTCAACCAATTAAGGATGAAAATGGTTGCGCCTAAAGAAGGATAATATAGTCCAAGAAATGATCTGATTTGTCTGCAGTAAGAACATGACTTAACATCATCTACTGAGGTATAGCAGGTATACAGTCGTTTTGTAGGGATAGTTAAAGGCGTGGAAGGTCTTTTCGGCTATACGTTTTACTTCTATTCAATTTGGCTAAAAGTTTGTAATTTATTAGCAGCATTTCAGCAATTGAAGAACAGCCATTCGAAATTCTTTCAAATTTTAATATAAAACATGGTACATTGAAATGTTGTAAATGAGTTTGCTCCGATTCGCTTTTGTGATTGCAGGTTTTTCAAATCTTGCTTATGGATATTATATTCTCTCTACATAACTCTGCTCCATCAACAAATACATTTTTCACTAGCTTGTTTTTATTTTATAGGTAGTTAGTTGCATTAACCCCTTCTTGGTCGGAGTCGCATGTTATGCGACGATGAGAAAAAGTTGCATCGTTTAAAGTGAATACGTCGTTACTTCCACGCAGTTGTGTTTTTAAGTGGTTCAATTTTTCAGCGAATCTCAAGAAAGAGTCAGTGCTTATTTTGTATTTTATTATAATTCCTTCAAGGCATTTCAAACTGCTTTCTGAAAAGTCCATCTTTTCGATTCTTTACGAAACCAAGCGCAAAATAACATGTTTTAACCCCTTGACCTACGAATTTATCCAACATCCTAATGGGACCCATTTGGGATACTTTTTTTATTATTTCAACCTATTTAAGATGGTAAAGGATACTTGAGACATTTAAGCGTGTCCAGGTGATTTTTGGATTTAAAATTTATTGTTACGTTGACTTAATTACGGATTTAAATAACAAAAATTCTGTAAATCGATGCACGAGTCAGATACTTTGTTGAAAGCGAAATTGTTAATGCTAAAACTAATATATTATACAATAAATCTAAAGTTTCTGAATCGCTTTCTTTTAAATATTGAAAATCTATTTTCGAATAACTGTTTTCGATAGAAAAAAGCCAGGAAAACAATTTAAAAACATTTTTCTACAGGAAGACGAAAAAAATTCCTTTATTTTTTACGGTTTTCAAGAAAAGATTCCAATTAATTAAAAGTATTTTTGGAGTTGAAATACAAAATTAATTTTAGTTACACTTACAATAACTTTCCGATAAAAAGTTACATGGCTTCTTCTATGGGATAGACCTCGCCATTTCGAACAGTGCTTTAAGTGAAAGGGTGAGATCTCAGCCTTCATCAGCTTTTTAAATCTCCATACCTTAGCAATGGGAGTTCGTTTGAAAAAATAATTTACCATGATAATTACTTAGAAGCAATTTTATTTTTCAACATAATCTCCACCAATATTGATGCATTTATTCCATCGTTTTATCAGCAGTCCAATTCCAGCTGCATGAAATTCTTTGGGTTGCTGTCTCATCCACAGTAGGACTTCGTGTTCAACGTCGTCATCATCTCATCATCATCGTCTGATGAAAATCGCTTGGTGCTGAGTCTGGTTTGTCAGTGCTACAGAAACCAGACTCAGTCCCAAGCTATTTTCATCTGTATGGTCCACTAAAACAACATTTTGGAGGCAAACACTTTGCAGATGATGGGCGCTGATAAGATGATGGACTAAGTGCATCATAATTGTTGGAGATTATGTTGAAAAATAAAATTGTTTCTATGTGATTATCATGGCAAATTATTTTTTTCATATCTTTTGTGACTTACTTGATGACTTTCCCTCGTGTATTCTAATTGCATGTACGGAATGCAATGGATTATTATAAACCTAATTATGAAAATGACTAACGTTATAAATAATATTTATTTTCTAATTTGTATTTAAAAGAAAATTGTTGATTTTTAACAGTATACAGGCAGTGGAGAACAAAAAGTTGTTCAGCAAGTTTGGTACGGACCTTGTGATTTTCGAATGTTCTTCAGATGACGAGGGCCACATCTGAGACAGCTCTACCATCTTTAACCCTTTGAAACCCACAGACCTTTGACATCCAGTTCCTTTAAAAACCAGACCGGCCGAGTTCAAAACATGAAAGAAAGTAAACATTTCCATCCCCCATCTGATAAGCAAGTGATCATTTGCGCCGTGGGGGGGTTCTTTTGCTGTCATGTTTCTAACATCCAAACACTTGTTGACTCTATAGGGGGTCGTTTGCTAATTGTGATGACACTCTATATTTTCAGTAAAAGATATTCTAGAAGTTTCATTTTTTATTGTTGTGTATGATTATTACAGTAAAAGACAAATTTGATGCGAAAGCATAATTTTAAAGTATAATGAGCATGCAATTATTATTTTAAAACCATTGCTGCGTAAGAAAAATTTCATCATTTAAGATTTTTCATTTTCATTTCAAGAGTTAACTCATCTGGATAACCCATTGTAATCGCGTGATATATTATATTTTTTAAAACTTCAGAAAATTTTTCATTTATTCAATTATAAAGAAATTTATTTCCAGAGCAAATCCTCAGATTTATTTATCACTCTCTAAAAGAGAAAAAAGGTCCAAAGTTGAAAACTTATTAATATAAATGCAAGTGCATGAAAAGTAAAGTTGTTTTCAGAGTTAAATAAACCAAAATTTGCTAAATATTTCAGAATTTAAAACGATAAAACAGCAAAAGAGGGGACCCAGGACAGAGATAGTTACTTGGGCATGATATTCTCTTATTAAGTGGCATTTACTGTTTATAAATATTTAGATATAGTGCTAAAAGTGACTGTCATAACCTTTCCTTTACCTTCCTAATGGCTTTTACAAACTCACAATTGTTGTTAAACACAAAATGTAAATGCTATGAAGTAAAAAAAAATGTCGAATTTTAGTGAATGTAACAATCAAATCCTTGCCTTTTTTGAATTAACGGGAAATTTTAATTGATTTTTTTTTATAAATTACGTTTTCTGACTTGGTCTGTGAGTACACTGAAGATATGATATCTGCCAATGTTGAAGTGATCTGTAAGACTTTTAAAATAAAAAGTATTTAGTTCACTGTATTTATAATTAAGACCGTTTCAAGTATTGCTAGGAGAAATATTGATCTTTGAAATATACTTTATTATTGTTACAAAACACAATTTTTTTAAATCCGCACATTTTATCTTTTGTTATTCTTCTGATATTTTTTTATATTAATATACTTTTAAAAATAAAATTTCCTCTCTGAATTTCATTAAAAGTACTATTTATAAAATATATGATCTTTAGCATAATGGAAGAAGATTTAATTTCACACACATGGTCTTTTTCTATTAACTTTTAAAATAAAAACTGTATTTTTTGTATCATATTTACAGACCATCAGAACTGAAAAAATCCAGTACCCAGTGTTATACTATTTCTAATGGGGAACTTCAGCAATTTAGAAAAACGCGAGAAAGCAATCCGTATTTATAGTTAAGATGTTTTAATGCTGCCATTTTATAATATCTCTCCACAAACAACGCAGAGTGGTTTTGGACAATCTTCATCACCCGTGACAGAAAATCCATTTTTTACGTATTCGTTGGAATTTTTTCTCTTCTTCGGAGGAGCTCTAATGTTTTTTGAGTTTTTTTAACAAAATTAATTTTATTTCTTACCTGAACAGGCCAATCAGTCGGCCTTTGCACTTCATGATTACCATATGGTAATCCACAGTTATCTCCATAGCTACCAAATCGATGGTTCTAATTTCAGTTCTAGATGCCGGTCTCCAGTTTTCTACCACTTGTCCATTTTGAGAAATCAAACAATATTTAACTGAAATCACTCTAAAGATAAGCACTTCAAATTGAGCACGCATAGACTACAAACACCAGTTTTGTGCCATAGAACAAACCAAACCAATCAAATTGAGCACCAATAAAAACTCAAAGCTTGATTTATAAGAACAGTCATTATGCATCCCAATCGAGAAATTAATGAAGTCTGCGTTTAATCATGCTTTAAATAAAAAAGTCAAAACAATAATCTTTGAGAAGATTCCGGATTGTTCTAGATAAGCCTCAACTAGAAGAAAAGCAAAAAGCATACCACACTGGCTCGTAGTGAAGCTACAGCTTTTGCGAACGCACAGATGATTCAAGCATAATCGGGGCTGGTGGAGACAAAATATCAATCATTTACCAGGTTTTCTTCTGCTTTCTTTTGTCTTATTTTGAGCGTAGGTTATATTAGTCCAACTTTTACTTTTCACACGAACTTAGGAAAAACACAGAGAAAAAGAAAAACAAAATAATGTAACTTCTAAAATCCTTTATATTTTCTTGTGTCCGCAATTACGGACTTTGATTTCTCGTACCCCCAACTAGTCCTTCGCGCACCCCTAGGGGTACGCGTACCACAGGTTGAGAACCTCAGATCTAAAAGATGGGTATGGGCTGCATCGGGAAAGAACTCGACATTCAGAATAGAGATCTGATGATTTTATCCTTTGCCTCTCAAACCTTCTACGCCATAATACCGGTAATCTTTGATGGATATAACTAAAAATCCAGATCTTCCATGGTTTTGAGTCTCGAACCTCAGACTCATATTACTATTTTTGTATCTAATCTGAGCGGAATTTTTATCCTTTTCAACCAAACTGATCAATCAAAACCTTGATAATTAAATTTTTATAAACCATACATAAGTCACGATGGTCATTGAGAGAACCATGGATTCCAGACCCTCTAAACATCAGTAATACGCAAGAACCAGAGCATGTTACAATGTTGAGATTAAAAGTTCTCCTTTTGTTTTTGTGCGAAAACTTTGAAACAAATAAGAAGCTAAGGTGAGACACTCGGCATCTGAACAATGGAGAAAATTCGAAGTACATTTGAAGGATCCCATCAATTTCAAGGAAACCAAACCCTATATACTATACAGAATAAAAAAAAACAGTTTTATAGTTATTAAAAATATGAATTTCTGTAACTTAAAACGTTCCTAATTATTACTCGTATGTTACAAATTGGCTATGTTATTTTTTATATAGAATTTTAAATGCTAAGACAAAACAAAGGGCAATAAATTATTGTACAGAAAAAATTAAGCTTTGAAAAGAGTGACAAAGACTTAATAGTAAGTTTTATTTTTCAAAATCAGTCACCCTGATTTGTCCAATCACGATACCGCGCCACTGTTAATGCATATCAGTTATGTGGTACGCTAATATATATGTAGATATAAAGATCAGATTCGAAGTAAAATCTCTATCACCGGAATATTCAGAAATTAAAGTTATAGATTATGTAAAGAAGTGGAGTGAAGTGTATTAAAGAAAAGTTAAGAAGACCTTGCTGCATTAGATATTTCTTATTTTTGTAAAGCTAGTTCCGAGCTAGCTAGGATCGAGTTGAATGAAAGTCGTAACAAAGGAATGGCTGAGTTGATGTGCTTTTTCTGTTTTAAGACTTACGACTCTTTAATAGGGCATTACTGCTTGAATGGCTGGTGGATACCGGGAGTTGCGAATAGAAACACTACAGTTGAAGCTGTTGCAGACGAACCGGATAGTTTGATGAAAGGGTCTACTCATGGACCATGTGTTCAAATTAATGAATCAGCATCGGTTGGTACCAAATTAGTTAATATAAATTCAGACTTTCCTAATAAAAATTATTTATATAATCAAGTGACTTATGGAAATGATCAACAGACGTATTCAAATCAAGATTACACCACAGGAGGAGCAAGTAATCACTTGATGGCAATGAATTCTGAGCAGAATCATGTAGAAGAAAGGGCCATCGGCGGTCTGGACAATGAAGCAAGAAGAAAAGAACTGTGTCCAAAAGACTGCAGCATGCCGATGAGACTTAGTTTTCCGCACACCGACATATCATCGAATATAGAGCAAATGACTAGTATGGTGAGCCATTTGGGACTGGATAAAGAAAATCTGAGTTTACTTTCTGTCAGGAACTCGTATAATGATAGGAATGACCTTGCCCCTGTGAGTGGAGCAATAGATAGCATGCCACCGTACAAAGTTCCGAAGCTGGATGTAGTTGAAGATGTCCAATCGGAACCAAGAATTCAAAACGATCCTTCGAAATTAATTATCGAAGGAAGTCATGGCTACGACATCATTAGTATAAGCAATGACGTTCCTGTCTTATACGAATATCGGGATCGAATATACCATGAATTAGTCATGGTAAATAAACCCGGTAGAGAAATAGAAGACCACATTCGATCGTCCGAGATGTATCACCAGTTCTCAAAATATCGACGAGATACACAAAATATTCTGACGATAAGCGACTTAGACAGTAAGAATGATAATTTCGCCGTTGCGGAAGCAGAACCAAGTCGGGATTTGGTGTTCAGTAATATTCTTACACATGGGTCTCCTGAACATACTGGTTCTATAAATGACCAAGTAAGACTAAACAGATCAAATGCTGAAATGCTGCTGCATAAATGCACTAATGCGTCAACAGAAAGTGAAATAGTATTAAATGACATGAATTTTAGGAGAGGTACAGAAGAATCTGCAACGATAGGGAATTCATTCACTGAAAAATCTGACTTCTTTGAGGATTGCCATGTGGATGCTGCTCATGCACTTGCCGGTCCTTCCTTCTCGCAGTTCAATGAGAGCTGCATTTCTGCGTATTTGAAAGAATTTCAATCCAATGGTAATGTTAAACTGCATTCTATGCAACGGAACAGCCATTTGAAGAGGGATATGATTATCTACAAAGCTATAAAAGTGTATAAATGTAACCTTTGTAAAAAATCATTCAGACGAAGGGAGCATTTGCAAAGACATGCTTTCACGCATACGGGCGACAAACCATTTCAATGTGAAGTTTGTAGAAAGAAGTTCTCGACCAAAAGTAACTTATATAATCATATGAAAATTCATAAAGGAATAAAACAGTATAAATGTGACGCTTGTGGAAAATCATTCACAGAAAAGGGGAATTTGAAGACACATGCTCGCATCCATACGGGCGAGAAACCATTTGAATGTGAAGTTTGTAGAAAATCATTCTCAGATAAGGGGAATTTGAAGAGACATGCTCGTACCCACACGGGCGAGAAACCATTTGAATGTGATGCTTGTGGAAAATCATTCACAGAAAAGGGGAGTTTGAAGAGACATGCTGGCACCCACACGGGCGAGAAAACATTTGAATGTGAAGTTTGTGGAAAATTATTCAGAAGAAAGGAGCAATTGCAAAGACATGTCCTCACCCATACGAGTGACAAACCGCATGAATGCATAATATGTGGAAAGAAGTTCTCGCAAGTAAGTAACTTACATAGTCATAAGAAAACTCATAAACTTAAATGAAGGATAACTTTAGAAGAAAATATTTACTACATCATGTATGCATCATTTGCGGCGATTTTATTTCTACAAGCCCCTATATTTTCTAGGCTTTCATTTTGTTTATACTTCTAAAATTTTTCCTTATTTATTAAGATTTTAAATCAGATTACTTTATGCTACGCGACAAATATAAGTATAAAGTTAGATATTTTTATATTCTATTTGACATAATTCTTTGATGTATTTTTCTCAGGATTGTTTTTAAATGCTGTAAATATTTTACTAAAGGCAATGACTTACTTTTTAATTGAAGATTAATAAAAACGAGTACGTAAGAATGTTATTTACTGTCGTCTTTATCTTATATGGGCTACAAGATTATTGTAGTAAATAAGAGAAATGTGAATTATATTCTCTTAAATATTGCAGGCATTTCTCTAATCAAATGAAATACGTTCCCCGAAATCATTGTTCCTATACTTATTCGTATATTTACGAGTAGCATGTTTTATTTATCTCTGACTTATGCATTATAGTTTTAACGAATCAATTTTGAAAGTCAATAATATCATATCGCTACATAATCGTAACCTTCTAAGCAACCTATAACTGTAATCCTCATTCTATAACAATTCCATCTATCTGTAGCTGCAGTTAGATATAAGTGAGAATTTCTGCTCTTTATAAATAACCCTCAAAAGATATGAGCGCGTTTGGAATTAAGGTTTCGAATAATCACTGTGGGATTTGGCGTTCAAATTTTATGCTGGAACAATAAATTATCCCGTAAGAGGTTATTATACAAGAAATTGCGATATAAATGGGAAATTAAAAGTAAAAAAACTTAAGGCTTTTTCGAATCAATACCTTAAACTAATACGGATCCATCTATATTCAAAGAGAAACCGAGGAATGAGCTCAGAATTGGAAGTTTGCAAATTTGCAGATTTTATTTCGATATTACCTTAGTACAGTATAGTGATGAGAAATTACAGGAATAGAATAGTGAATAAGCGAAATATATTGCAGACAAAATAATTATTAAAAAAATGTTAAAAAAATAATTATTCAAAAACATTTTCATTTTTGAATTAATAAAAATGAAAAAATTTAAATTCATGAATTTTATCCAATTTATGTCTAGGGAACTCAAGCACACTTTCTTCTGTTCATTCTAAAATTATGAAACGGTAGCTTTAAATTGAATCAATAATTGTATTTTGGTTACTTTTTATTTCTAAGATGAAATGTCAACATACTGTTACGGCAGTTGAGTATAAAAGAAATGCGATTAGCTTGTTTAAATGTAAACAATATACTCTCGTAACAATATCTGATTAAACTAATATGACAAAGATTTAGAATCTTAAAGTTTAGCTATAGCAAACTTTGTTTTCGTCATAAACAAAATCGCAAATAACTTATTTTGTCACTGTTTCTTATAGTATTATGTCCTGTAGTATTATTATTATGTGTATATCGGTGGAAAAATCAGGAATAAGAAGTTTCAGAGCAGAACAATTTATCCTATTCGATATTCAATTTAGTGGCTTTTACTAATTTTCAGATGAAAACTGCCGGCTAGATTAATCCTAATCGTTTCAAAATTGGTATAAAAATTACCATAATCTTTTATCAGATCTCGCATGAAACCTTTGTCACTGGATTATTCAGACATTTGTGTTAAAGAATATATTTCGAAGTGAAGAAAACAGTCAATAAGATCTTGTTACATGTTATATTTACTTTTCTGACACATTTAAAGATGCGAAGTGAGTAATAGAAATTCGCGGCAAAAGAATGACGGAGTTATTGTGTTTATATTGTCATAAGATTTACAATTATCAACCAGGACATTTCTGCGTGAATAATAGGTGGATACCGGGTAATGCGAATAGAAACATTCCATTTCAGGATGTTGAGAATTATGGAGACCTTCGGTCTCAAGAATCTCACTGAGAGTCCAGCGAGTAATCTAACGATCAAACATTGATCAGTACTGACTAGTAAATAAAAATCACGTGTTTTCAAATCACTGTCGCCGCGAATCACTGGTCTGAATAATCAATTAATATATGACAAGGTCAGCTGACTTATTCGAGTCAAAATGGCGGCAAAGGAAATGGGCCTCATGGATACGAGATCAGTAGAGTAAGCAATAAGGTTCCTGTTAGTAAGGAAGACAGGAGTCAAATGAAACATGAACTAATTATGGTAAAGGCAACCGATTCTGAAATGACACTGGACGAGATTCGAGGGGTCGAGACGTACCGCTAATCGTCAAAAAATGGTCAAAATCTGCAGAAATATCTAACGAAAAGTCAATTAAGCAAACCGTCTCATAATTTCACCATTAGGAAAGCATAACCATGTCAGCGATTAATTCCCATTGATATTAGTACAATTAACCCTATGCATGAGTCTGCTGCATACACTGGTTTGATAGGAAATCAAGTAAAACTTAACAGTAATAATGTACAAAAAATCACTGGTGAATGCAACACTGCATAGATCATACCGATCATATCCTTTAAATTTGTATCGAATTTCACGGTTTTATTCAGAAGCGAAGAAGAATCGGCAGCGAAAGGAACATAAAGGACAGAGATATCAGAGTTGTCCGGTGGATGTTCCAAAAATTTGGACCTTGCAGTTGCTGTCCCTTCCCGATTGCATTACAATGAGCGCAATTTCGATGTGTCTTCGAATGAATTTCGATCCCAGCATGATCTGAAACAGCAGTATATGGTTTTCTCTAGTGGGATAGCGTTCACCTGTGATATTTATCGAAAAGGATTCACTCAAAACGACGAACTAAAGCAACATATGCTGACCCACAAGGGAGAAAAATCCTAATATTGTAGCGTTTATATAAAAGCGTTTAAACGGAAGGATCATCTGGATAGACATAATAGGACCCGGGAGGCTGACAGACCACATAATTGTGAATTTTGTGAACAATCATTCTTGTACAAGTGTGGCTTTACAGACACACTTCCTCATTCGTACTGGTGACATGAAGTTCTCGGATAAAAGCAACTTCACTAGGCATAAGAAAACTCATAAATCTAAATGAAGAACGATGGCAGAAGAAAATCTTTACTAGACCGAAAGTGAATGCACAGATGCACTATTCCGAGTGTTTTTATTTCAACAAGCTCTTTCCTTTCCGGTTTTTATTTACTTGCACTTGAGTATATAATCTTTCATGTCACATGACGAATATAAGTACAATGTTATTGACATTTTTTAATATAATGTTAGTCAAATTTTTCTCGGAATTTTTATTTGAAATCCTGTGTTTATTTTAAAAATAGATAAAAATTTTGATTTTAACATCTTGGTGAATAAAAATATGTACGCTAGAATGTCATCTTTCTATTACATCTAATGTCTCTAAAAATATAGTATTAACAGAGAGAGAAATACAGATTTTAGTGTTTCTGTTCTGTTAAATTACAGGTATGTCTCTAATTTTAAAATATATACATATATTTATTTTTTCTTTAAATTTTTTAGTTGATACAATATACGTTATATTTTCATAACAAGCAATAATTTTAAAGAAGGTAGATAAAATTAAATCTTTTGTTAATATAACATTTTTAGAAAGCTAGTTCTTTGAACTTTAATCTACATTAGTCCACCAATCTCTAGCTGCAGTAAGATGTAGTTCATTAGAATTTAGGGTCTTCATTCACATCGCTTAGAAGTCATGGCCATATTTGTAAGTTACTTTTAGATCTTGATTGTGGGTTAGGTAATTAAATTTCTTACACTACTTTGAAATTATACCTTAACTCCTTGCTTCACGAAAGATAATAAGATTCATAATTATACACGTGTGAGGATTGATTTAGCGCTTTAGGAAACTAAAAAATAATGTTATATATTTGTTTCAATTCTAAAAATTAATCTGTGTGTTTTTGCTATTACATGGTTTTTATACTAAGTCACCATGCTTCAAAGCGTTAAACGCTAATATTTTTGAATTGAGATTTAAGTAGGCAATGAATGGAAGCAAATAAAATATTTTTCGAAACTCTAATTTTAAACCGATACTGAATCGTAATTTTGAATTAGAGAACAAACACATAAATGAACTTAAATTTGAAACTTTCCTGATTTGTGAGTTTTATTTTGAGATTTCGCAGTGTAAAATAATTGAGAAATTTCTGGAGTCGCAACATCGAATAAGTGCCATATATTGTAGACAAGAGTATACAACTGAAATGAAAATTGCATTTTTGTGCATATTAGCCTTTTAAATTCAGGAATTTTGCCTGTTTATATTTATGAAACTTATGCATACTTCCAAGTTTTGAAATCAGAAAGACGTAAAGTAGTGCTTGAAAATAAATTAGCGATTAAGTTTCGATTATTTTTTTTGCAACAGAATTTTAAATTATTTTAATCGTAGTTAAGTATAAGAAAAATGATAATTTCTTTGAAACTGTTCGGCGAATAATTGAAATAATAAATATTTAATTCAAAAAAATTTCTTTCCGTTCTGCTGAAGATTTTTAACGGAATTTTGAAAAATGTAAAAATACAGAGATTAAATCTTGAAAAAAAATTTGAAGAATAGTCTACAATATAATTTTATGAATGTCTTTAACTGTACAGCAGTTGATGATCTTTCAATAATAAACCTATTTGCAGAAAGGAAAAGTTTTAGTTATGTGAGACAAAGTTTCGAACTGTAAAATGGAATAGATGAAATTCACCCCCTTATGCCGCGATAATAAAAGAGTGAATGCTATTTTACTACAAATATAATGTCAACAAATGATTTTAGATTAGCGGTTATGCATTTTTGACGCTTTTCATAATATCTCCTGCAAAGGCGGATAACAGAGCCTTGTTGATGAACACAGAGTATTACACTCTTTCAGTAAAAACCAGGAATTTCTTATCAATGTATTGTTTCATTCTTTATTGAATAAAAAATCATTATTTCCTATATTGGGTACTTCTATCTCGTTACATTTAAAGTTTTCCAGGTAGTTACTTGAAAAGAAAGCAGCAATATATCTTAAGTGGAAATACGATCAATTTAATGTTTTCTTTTTTATCCGCGAGGGGTTCTCAGATATCAAGGCGACTATCAAAGTCAAGTCGCATAAAACATATATATTATATTAATAAACGTGTATGACTTATTAAAATTTATAATCACTTAAAAGCCCTTAAAAATCAGATAGAATTACACCGTTTTTCATGGTAAGTTTATGATATTCTTTCATTCTTTTCAGCAACATTTTTTGTTACGTATTTCTTCATTTTTGAGGACCAGCGGTTCCTGGTGGCTAGGTATAAGTTTTAGAACCCCAAAGACCAATTTTTGAAGTACAATTCGACCACATTTCGTAGTTCATGTCAGTCTAATCCATGCCTACTCTGACATCGAAGGTCAAATGTCCTCAAGTAGTAGTGTCGTGGATGCCTTGCCAACTGACTCAGTTTATGTCCTATTCTTCTGACCGCTATTATAATTGCAACATCTGTCCTTAAAATAGCCTCGTTTTTCTTCAAAACTGGACACTAATGCAACCAAATATATATTCAGTTCTATCTGTGGAAATCTTCTTTCAAGTTTACTAAAAATTGATCTGTACATTCCGGATGACTTGATGCTAAATTGAAAATTTTAACTTCTACTGCGTGTCATTTTAATTTTGCTTGCGTTGCATTTAATAACGCTTTACAGAACTGAAATAATTATTTAGATTTTTCTTCGTCTCATTCAAATGCATTTGCATTTGAAACATCGACCGTTCTACAGGACGCAGAAGCAATTTCTTACAGAAATATTGTCTGCAATGCCTTTATAAGAGAACAAGATCCTTATATAAGATTTGTATACAAGGTCGCTTTTAAAATCGTTCGGGTATCGATCCGGTGACCTGCTGATACATGAGCTGAATTTCGGGGACAGGTTCGTAACTGCTCTGATGAGTGAAATAGCTATTATTTTTCTTTTTATTAATGTCGGAAAATCAAACTACTAACCGATATAAACCTCAAGATACAGCAAATGCTACCTCGAATCCAGAGCGGCAGTTCGATAAATATTATTGAATTAAAATTTGTAATAACGTTCCCACAGTTCGGCGATCTATCTTGTTTAGCACTCACTATTTTAACGTTAAGCTGCATATAAAAAAATTATTTCGTATGAAAATCATTTACTCTTAATTGTAAAAATCCTATCCTAGTTAGATGCAACGTTTTAAGACATGTTCAAAAACCGCTGTAGCAACCAAATTGTTATTTATATACAAATCTTTATTAGTATAATAGGATTAAACGTTTTAAAAGTACCCAAGTAAGCCCATTAAATTGCTTTAATAGCAGGATACAGCAAGAAAGAGACAAACTTCCAACCCGCGGAAATCGCGGGATATGCAGTCAGAAGGTTAATACAGAATTGGAATTATAATGCTGATGAATTTACATTTAATGCTTGCGACTAGTATTTTTTTGTATGTTAGAAAATGATGACAAGGAATTAATTGAAGTGAAGAAGAACAAATCAAATGATTTATATTTAATTTCTTAGATCGCAACATTTAATTTAAAACAGAGAGCATAATAACAGAAATCAGCGGTTAATCATGAGTTCCTCACAGATTGTAAGAAAACATTTTTCCCTCATGAAGAACATTGCTGTGAACGCGACTATTGCATACCCTCCAGAATGAATGCAATGAGTTCTAAATTCCGCTTTTCACCAAGGAACAGGAAAATGTTCAAGGAATCTTTTTTCTGCCCAGCAAAACCCGCCATCAAAAGACATCCTTTAATTCTGACTTTGGTAACGAGAATAATGTATTGGGTAAGGTTTACCTCAGGGACAATTTAAATCATATTCCAAAGAAGTTGATATGAGCATTGTACAAGCATTTGCGGAACAATTTTATCAATCAACATTAATTAACATTTGGAGTTCGGAATATAAATCATAAATTTCCCTTTGCAGTACTTGCCAAATGCCGAATCTGACTCAGAGATTCTCGTTTATACACCAACCAGCTAGTGCCATGCATCTTAATATTAAAAAACAAGGCGACATAGGAGAAATGAACAATTATTACAAGGAATCTTATAAGCCAAGTAATACTCAAGTGGATAAAATAGTAAATAAATTCTACGAATTTTCAAATACACAGCAGTTAACAAAAAATATCAGTTTCGATCGACAGTCAGAAAAGGAAAACGAATCACACGAGAGAACTTGTTTTCCTACATTTAAAAAGAGTTGTGTGAAAATGCTGCTAAGGGTGAATTCATAGTTTCTGGTCCTTTTTGCCCTCTACAGAATGATCACATGTGTTCTCTGTGGCGAAAAGAACATAGGCGTACGGCTGATTTAAAACGACACTGTGATGAAACCATTCATCGGCGATGTTTGCCACATAGGTTTCACCCCAAAGGCAAATGGACCTTATGCACCGTTTCGGTTCGAGAGTATAAAAAAACAGCTGTGGAGGAATAAACAAAGCGATCGGCCTATAAGCGACTCAGAAATAAAAGCAGTTCTGAGTCAGCTGCTTAAGACTGACCAATGGCTGCCTCCGGCAGGTCACGTGTCGGAGGATGTGACGTCACATGCATCAGGTCCATTTAAAATGCCCATATTTTCAAACATAGGAGTAAAACCTCACAAACCTTTCACCTGCAATGCTTGCCCTACAAATTTGCACACCAATGTCATTTAAAGAGGCATATGCGCATCCGCGCAGGAGAAAAGCCCGTCACTTCTGACAGTTATGGAAAAGCATTTACAGACAAGAGTAATCTAAACAGACACGCCCTCATCCACAAAAGGGTAAAACAATTTAATTTAAACACTGCTGGCTATTTTTCTCGGTCTAAGAGGAAGGAATTATTGATACGACAGGTGATTCATCAATCTGAATGAAGGAAGAAGTTAGAAGAAAACCTATGTTGGACAGAATACAACAAAATAAAGACTGGGACACTTGCGACAATTTTTGTAATTATATATGCATTCTATTGGCTCTCTTAGAGTTTCATTTGAAGCTAAATTTCAGCAATCCTCTAGTCCAGATAACATTTTAAAGAAGAGTTTTAAACTTTTTTGCGTAATGACGAAAATAACTGCAATTTGATTGACATTTTAAAATTGTTTTATCTATTATTCTACAATAATTTTTGGAAACTTTTCCTTAGGATTGTTAGTTTGGAAAAATACACATGATTAAAGAAAGGCAACAACACTACTTTGCATTTGAAGATAAATGAAATTCTGTGCATTGTTTTTCACATATTGTATTATCTAATATAAATAGTTTTTAGGAGCAATGCTATCATTAAGATACATTTAAATGGCATTGTTTTTTTTGCTATGCTAAATTAGAGGGATAATTCCGATTTACAAAAAATACATTTCAATTTAAACTTTATTGAACATATCGATCTAACGACTAATATCTGGTAGCAATACGCCGTGCGTTCTTTTTTAATGTAATTAGTCTGTTTAGAAATAAAAAATGAAATTGATTTACTTAATATTCGTTAAAAAGCTATTGATTTAAACTAAAATCTGCAAACTCTACTTATCTTTAGTTGTCATTTGATTTAATCGAAAAAATATTTGCAAACATCACACACAGAGAATACTGAATTGTCATATTTATAAGCGACTATTCAATGATTCAAAATGGAAATAAGCATTCCACTGCTTTAATCAAGCATAGTAATCATTCTTTAAATTGTTACTTTTAAAGATATTCTGATTAAAACGAAAAAATTGATAGAAATGAAACCTTTTTCGCATCACTATCTGAATATCTATTTGACCTGTCTTTTTTGAATCATATATAGAAATGAAAGAATAACCTCTAATAATATTTGGAATATTTGTGGTTTTCTATTGGATGTAAATTTGGAATTAATGAAGAGAATTTGTCTTTATCTCCGATTATATAAACACCTGAATGACACTGGACAAGATTCAAATAGTTGAGATGAACTACCAATTTAGAAAATATACACAAAATACTCAAAAAATGTTGATGGAGGGTCACTGAGGTACTACGAAGCATAATTTCAACAATAGGGAAGCTGAACCAAATCATCTAAGCACTGTTCCTACAGTTAATACTGTGAAGGATTTTGCTATATATGCTAGTTATAACATTAAGGTAGACTGAAAAATTAAAAAAAAACCGACTTGAATGCACCTCGGAAACGTCTGAAAATCAATTCGCTTTTCTTGACAGAATTGAATCAAAACGCCAAGAACATTCTATAACAATTAGAATTTTAAACCCAGGTCCATCTGAATCCATAATTGATGGTCGTGCATGTGCCCGTCCTTCCCACTTGCAACACAATAATCGAGATTCCTCTTTGTGTTTGACAGAATTTCACTCCGATCGGAATATAAAATGGTACCATTTGGTAAACTGCAGTCAGAAACCTTTCACCTGCAAATTTTGTGTGAAAGGATTCGTGAATAAAAGAAGCTTAAAAAGTCGCATGCATCTCCACGCAGAAATAAATCCTTGCAATTGCGAGTTTTGCGGAAAATCATTCACAGCAAAGAGTGCTTTAAAAACATACATTGTCAGCCATTCAGGCGATAAACCGTTCATGTGCGATGTTGGCGGGGAAGGATTAACAAGAATGATAATTTAAAGTCTCATATGCGTTACCACACAGGTGAAAATTCATACTCATGTGAAACATCATTCATGCAAAAGGATTATTTACAAACACATCTCGGCATCCATATAGGAGACAAACCGTTAGAGTGCAAGTTCTGCAGAAAGACGTTCGAGACTAAAGGCAACTAAAATTGTCATAAGAAAACCTACAAAACTCAATAAAGGATGAAGTTTTACTAGGCAGAAATTGAAACCACAATTGCAATATTCTGGACATTTTCATTTCAACGAACCCCATTTCTCTCCGAAAGTCTTTATTAATTAAATCTTTAGGAAATCATTTCCTTTTTATCAACAGTTTAAAGAATAATCTGTTATGATACTTAACGAATATAAGTAAAACGTTTTTAACCCTTTTTTTGTATTATATCCCACAATTCCTTGTTTTTTTTTTTATCTGAGAATTAAATCAAACGCTGCATATATTTAAGAACTGTAATACTTCTTTTTCTTTATTTAAAGACGAAAAGAAATTATGTTGCATATCACCTAATGTCTTTCTCTTATAAGATGAGTTTTAAAGATTATTTAGTTAAAATTCCAGCGGGCGCACCTGCACAAATTTTGCGAAATATCGTGCATCGTATTACATAAATATATCGTGTTATTTTACGAAAATAAATCCAACTTTTATTTAAATTATCAGTATTTATTAGCTTAATAGTAAATAGAGATTTTATTAGTAAAATTTGCACTTAATTTTTTTAAAGTACAATATAAATAGGTAAAACGATGCGCAATGCAAATATCTGTTGAAAACGCTCGCCCGCTGGAGGGTTAATAAGAGGAATATCTATTTCAGTGTATGTTTCTGAAGTTGGAGGTATTACTCTAATTGAAGAAAATATATTTACCTACATTTCATTGTTCGTATATTTTTCTATTTTGTAATATATATCATCGATAAACAATATATTTTTTAATTAAAATAATCCATTTACAAAGTTAAATATCTTTCAATAATTTACTAATTTTAAAATTTTTAGGAAGCGAATGGTTTAAACTATATTCTACAGTATTTGAACCCTCTTTAGAGGCTGTCACGTGCAGATGATGAGAATTTTGGCACCAAATAAAAATGGGTTAGAAGACACGATCATATTCACAAACTAGTTTACAAATACTCGTTTTGGCAGAAGGAATTTAAATTTATACTCGACCTGCGAATTTTCTGATAAATTATTTAGCATTATTTAATTACGAAAATTAAAGAAATTCTTTTTATTTGCTACCTCAATCTTCTACAGAGTGCTCTATTTTGAAGGATAATCACAGTAATGAACTCCAATTTGAAAGTTTTGAGATTTCTGCTGTATTTAATAATTATGAGAAATTATGTAGAAGAACATAGAGTTCTAGATATCATTTATTGTATATTGGCAAGTCGTTTAAATTAATGAATTTTGCTTTTTTTCATGTCCAGGAACTCTCACACTTCTTGGCTTTGAGTGAAAAAGATGCAAATGTTGCTGGAAATTAAATTAATGATTATTGCTTTGATCATACTTAATTTTCAGAAAGGTTTTTGAAATTACTGTAAAAATTGCCAATAGTTTCTTAAATTTCTTAAGAGAAAACTTGCTTAATTAATGTATTTTTCTAGCGAATAAAGCCGTTTTAATATGAATTACGATTACTATCTTGATTATTTTTATTTATCAATAGAATTTAAAGCAACTGTAATGATAATGCCACTTCTTCAAACTTCAGAACCGCACCATTGGAAGGACGTTTGACAACCCTAGGTATGATTTAACGTGCCACAGTATAGGAACAAAGATTATGCGAGAATAAATTTTCTTTAATTAGAGCAATGCCCGTCTTATTTAAAAGAATAGAATCGATATTTTTATGATTTGCTACAATACTCATAATACAATATATATGAAAAAAGAACACGATAAGTAACATTCTTACGTACAAGATTTTATTCGTCTGCATTTAAAAAAATAAATGATTTTCTTTATAAACATATTCACAGCATTTAATATAATAATCCCCAGAAAAATTCGCATAGGAATCACGTCAGCATTAAAAGATAAAGGAAATTCTTTAAAAAATATACACAACTTTTAGAATAATAATCCCGAGAAAAATTCGCAAAAGAATTGAGTCCAATAGAATGTAAAAATCTCTAACATTGAACTTAAATTAGTATACGGCATAAAATAATCCAATTTAAAATGTTCATACCTAGGGAAAGAATTCTAGGAGTATAAATAAATTAAAGCCCGGAAAAGAAAGGGCCTTGTCGAAATAAAAGCGCCGCAAATGGAGCATATGTTGCTTCATATATGACTTTCTTCTAGTCTTATCCTTCATTTGGGTTTATGAGTTTTCTTATGTCTATTTAAGCTACTTTTGGCCAAGAACATCCTTCCGCAGAGTTTACATTCAAATGGCTTGTCACCCGTATGGGTGAGAGCATGTCTCTTCAAATGCTCCTTTCGTCTGAATGATTTTCCACAAACTTCACATTCAAAAGTTTTGTCATCCTTATGAATAAGAGCATGTTGATTCAAAGAATCCTTTCGTGTGAATGCCTTTCCACAAACTTCACATAAATAGAGTTTTTCTCCCGTGTGGATAGGCATATGTCTCTTTAAATCTTGCTTTTGTTTAAATCCTTTACTGCAAAGTTCGCAGGTGAATGGTTTTTCACCAGTGTGGACGAGGCCGTGTCTCTGTAAATGAATATTTTGTGTGAACGATTTTCCACAAATACTACATCTGTACGGTTTTATTTCTTCGTGGATAAACAAATGTGTTTTTAAATGGCTCCTTTGTTTAAATAATTTTTGGCAAACATTGCAAATGAACAGTTTCACGCTGGTGTTCACTACACAATGCCGTTTAACATTACCATCGGATTGAAATTTCTTCAGACTCGCAGAAATGTTTCGTTCATTCAGCTGCGAGAAGGAAGGACCGGCAGGTGCATGAGCAGCATCCACATGACAATCCTCAACGGAGTGAGATTTTTCCGTGCATGAAATCCCTATCAGTGCAGATTCTTCCAGAGCTCTCCTAAAATTCTTATCATTTAATCCTATTTTATATTCTGTAGACGCATTAGTGCACTTATGCCGCATTAATTCAGCATTTGTTCTGATCCGACTTACTTGACTATTTATTGAACCAGTTTGTAAAGAAGACTCATGCTTGTTATGAACATTATAAATATTTCTGAGCATGAAATGCCGACTTGGATCTGATTCAATAACGGCAGAATTATTAGTCAAATTGTCTAAGGCACCTTTTACAAGAATTCTGTGAGTATTTGGTCCATGTCTTGAGAATTGTTGATACAT
The DNA here is from genome assembly GCA_013235015.1 of Araneus ventricosus. Lineage (NCBI taxonomy): Eukaryota > Metazoa > Arthropoda > Arachnida > Araneae > Araneidae > Araneus > Araneus ventricosus. The sequence goes on along the minus strand of BGPR01014186.1, from coordinate 11,565 downwards.
CTCGGTCAATTGAATGTTATCTACAATCATTTCAGTAGTGAATTCATTTTCCATGAATAATTGGTGCTTTATTCGTCCTCTTTCTTCGTTTATGATACGAGATTCATTGCTCATTTCGCTGGCCTCGTTTCCTTCCACCAGATTGCTTATGAATTTCGAATGATTGTTTTGAATCTTTGTCCGTGTTTGGATATCTTCAAATGCATCCTGTGTCTGGAATTCATACATTTTCAAGTTATTTATTGATCCACTCACCGTGGCAAAGTCTGGCGTATTATTGGACGAGTTCGGGATCGAAGGTATATTCAGATTGTCTTCATCGAGTCCCAATTGGCATACCATACTAGTTAGTCGATCCATATTCGAAGCCATTTCGCTGTTGGGGAAATTAAATCTCATCGCCATATTGCAGTCATTTGTACCCAGTTCCATCCTACAAAATAGTGTTGGATTGTTCAGATCACTAATGGCGCATTGTTCTACATGATTCTGCTCAGAATTCATTGCCATCAACTGATTAGTTGTTCCTCCTGTGGTGTAATCTTGACTTGAATAAGTCGTTTGATCATTTCCATAAGTCATTTGATTAGATAAATAATTTTCATCATAAAACTCTGGATTTATACTAACTAATTCGGTACCTACCGATGTTGTTGCATGAACTTGAACACGAGGTCCTTGAGTAGATTCTTGCTTCAAACTATCCAGTTCTTCTGCAACCGCTTGAGCTGTAGTGTTTCCATTTGCAACTCCCGGTATCCACCGGCCATTCAAGCAGTAATGTCCTATTAAAGAGTTGTAAGTCTTAAAACAATCGAAACATGCCAACTCAGCCATTCTTTTGGTGCGGCTTTCTTGCAACTCGCTTCTAGCTTTTAAAAAATTAAAATATATAGGTCTTATTATGAGAGGTTTTATTATCTTTTTCTATTCACTTCACTTCTTTACAAAATCTTTAACTTAAATTCCTGAATATTCCGTTCACAGTGCTTTAACCTGAAATCTGATCTTTCTATCCACATTTATATTTGTTTACCTCATTAACTTATATGCATGGCTGTGACGCGATATCTTCGTTGGACGAATCGTGGGGGTGGATTAAGGTAACCCCAATTTGGTTGTTTTTGGTGGCAATGTAAAGAAACCCAACCCACCCAGGGTAACCAAAATAAACCCCATGCCGTTGGTTGGCCATTGGATTACCTCATCAACTTATATGCATGACAGAGACGCGATATCTTTGTTGGACGAATCATGGTGACTGATTTCGAACAATAAAATTTACTATTAAGTCCTTACCATTTTTTGCAAAGCTTAATTTTTTTGTATAATAATTTATTGCCCTTTGTTTTGTCTTATCATTTAAAAAGTCTGCATAAAAATAACATAACTAATTTGTAACCTACTATTAATAAATATAAACGTTTGAGATTTCTGATATTCCAATCCGTAATAAGTATTAAACTATTTCGTTAATTTTTGATAGTATATAGTGCTTAGATGCCTAAAAATTGATGGGATCATTCAAATGTACTTCGAAATTTTCGCCATTGGTCAGATGCCGAGGGTATCATCTTAGATATTTATCTTTCTCAAAGTTTTCTCACTACACCTAAAGAAGAACTTTTAATCACTTTAAAGCGTGCACTGTAGATGATAGTTGAAGTCGGTCCTAGAATCCGTGGCACTTTTAAAGGCCATCGTGACATATGTATGGATTATAAATATTTAATTGTACGATATATGATAGAGAATGGGTGAAAAGGATAAAAATTATACCTCGTAATAGGTTGCTTTGAACTTTTTCAACAGTTTTCGCTTCCTAACTAAGAGTCTGAAGTACGAGAATCGAAACCCTGGAAGATCTGAACTCTTAGTTATTTCCATCAAAGCTTACCATTATTATAGTGCTGAAGTTTTGAAAACGAAAGTGTAAGATCATCTGACCTCGATTCTGAATGCCGAAAATTTTCTCAATACAGCCCATGCCCATCCATTTGTCTCATGGGGGCACTCAGTTACCTCATTAGTTTGCAAAACACAGCAATTTAAATTGCATTCATTATTTAGCGGTTAACTGCCAGTACCATTCATGAAATACTCAGTAACAATTATCGCACGACCAATTCAGGCTCAAATTGCATGTGCACATTAGATAACATAAATGAAAGACGTATGGGGACAGGTACACCCCACGCGCCTAAAGTTGTAACTGGAATTCAAAGTTGAGAATTCGTCTCCTTTCGCTTTTTCTGCAATAATACTTAATTTGTTTCTTCCTGTGTGAAATTCTGGCACTTTTGCTTCGTTTAATCTTTCATTTTTAAATATTTTATATAATTTCAGTGAATTACGTTCTAAAAACCAGTAGAACTAATATAACAATAAATAAATTATTTCTATATTGGAATTTGCCTCAACTATTTTGAAAGACGAATTTATGTAAATGCAATTCATTGAAAGAAAAGGAAATTACTCAAATAATTAATACCAACTAAAAAGTGAGAATTGAATTCATGAATATTTGGCTTTCAATCTGACGCTACGTATATGCCATAATTATTCAAAACGTACTTGCAGGTATTAAAGGAAATGAACGACTCGAACAAATCAAACATTCTATTTCATTTTTATGCTTTGATAAACTGAATTAAAGACGTATTAATATTAATTGCTTTGTTTTTAACTCGTATTAGGGGAATCTCGGCATGAAAATATGAAAAAAAGAAGCTAAAGAAAAGTAGACTTTTCACTGAAATAAAGAAACATCATAATTTGATACGGAGTTATGAATAATATGAATTTGAATAATTAACAAAATATCTTTTCAAGATGATATTAAAATCCAAACTTCTGAAAAATGCAATATTTAATAAACCTCTGAATTAAGAGCACCATCAAATCCACTCAGAAAACTGAATGTAACGTCCGAACAATGCCATATGCTCTGGGAAGAAAATGGATTTTACTTCTGAACAATATATTACTTATTTCCACGTAAATAATAATTATTTTATATCAATATTAATTAATGATTAGTCAATCTTTCAATAAATGCTGTCGTGTATAGTTTTCGCTCCTCCCTGCGAGTCGCATGGTGCATGGCGGCTACAAACAGCGTTCGTCACTGCAGGTTGCTTAGATGGCATTAGAAGCAAAATGGTTAAGAAAATAGGGTTAATTATGATAAATTCTATCTTTTCTACAAAGTGGACAAACAAAGTATGGTTAGGTTAGATTACCGTCCCATTTTGTTTTGAAGCAACATGTGGGCCATTTAGGGACGGACCTCGTAAATTTGAATCACTATCAGATGAAGAGGACGCCGCCTGAACTGGCACCCCCTCTCCAAACTTACGCGCCACACCAACGGGAGGACGGTTTGGCCACTATGTATGATTTAGCGTGCAGCAGGTCCCATACACCGCGAATCTTCAGTGGAATCTGTTTCCAACGCGGCCCTCCAAACAAACTATGGAAGTTAAATCATGCTCAGTAATTGTAGGGAATTGTGTATTAAGATTTGAAAGACATTTTCAGGATTTTTAAATTATATCGAAAATTTTATATCTGCTAGTTAATAAAGTGTACGTATTTGGCAGACGCGAAGACAAGATTGCTATAGGACGAAAAGTAATATAAAGCAGTTCTGAGAAACTTTTCGAAACACAGGAAGAAAAAATTTTAATCTCCAAAATTTAGTGAACTTAAATATCTTTTTTCGAATATTTAAACCTATGGCCTTTTGTTTTCCGAACTGGTTGATAAGATCATCAATACTTATTTATTCAAAGAAAAATTAACTCTTCTAAGGTTTTCCATCTGTTAGTGTGAGGATCGGTCTCTAATCTTTCTCATGTAGCTTGGGTGCGCTGCGGCGGTATATAAAAAGCACAGAACAGAGAATCAACCTCTTCTATTAAAATAATTCTAGTTGAGACGAAGCGGTTTGTACCTGCATAATTATTTTGATGCATAATTTTCAACAATAATTTTCCTGATTGCAAATAAATTCAAATCGTTTTTTGAGATTAAGCAACTATATGACTGCGCTTTATTTAACATATTAAGTAAAGTAGGAAATATATCCGGTGAGAATACGGTTGTTAATCTTTTACCGGCATGTTTTAACAGTCATTTTGACTGTTGTGATTTCCTTTGTTACGTGAGGAGGTTTAATTTTGATCTGAGCCTTTCAATTTACAACGAATGAATCGGCGCAGAAATTGGACGTAAATGATAAAAAAGCTTCTCCCATTGAGAAAGAAAACATGAATCGATCGGGCTATATATACAAGTGGGCTCTGTTTCTGTACGAATTTAAATTGTTTGTCTTTTTTCCTGTTCTTTCTGAGAGATTTTCCTTCTCACGATTAAAAATCCTTTCATTTCGCTTTATTAAAATTTCGACAGCGAAATGTTTTATTGCTAACACAGGTTTTGTTATAAAGAAAAAGTAGATTTTCGTATTTCTTTGCCTTATATTTTCAAACAAAATGTTCTTCCGGTAGGATAAAAGTCCACGATTGCTATTTTGAAAAAATATTTTAAAAAAGCGGAAATGAATTTACCAGTTCCACGCTTTAGAAAATTTATCATTACATTTAAGAGCTGTTCTTGTAGCTAAATCAAAAAGTTAAGTTTGCTTTCTGAAGTTACATTAAATTTCAGTTATTCATAACGTGTTCCCTAGTGAACGAGATGGATTCCTCATCCAGCATGTGCTCTCCAAATTTCTTCACGAATAAACGGTCGTTTGGCCCATGACAGATAAAATAAGCATCAGACTTAATTACTCGTCCATTATTTCATGGATTCGCCTCTTAAACATGAAATCTTCGGTTGTAAGTTGAAACTCTGCCAGGAATCCAGAAGAAAAAATTACAAGGAAAAGCTATCCAATGCGAAAGAAAATTTTATCCTTTACAATTATAATTCTCAGTCTTAGCTTTCAAAATAGGTTATTAACAATAATATCTCGCTAATAGATTAAAAATAATGTTTCTAAAATGATTATTAGGTTATCTTCATTCTACTACAAAACACAATTCGTGCCATATTGTAGCTTACTCGAAAGTTGGGAAAAGGAAATATTTTCACTGAAGTATGCCCTTGAACTCGCAGCCATGAAAGTTCCCATACGAATAACTGAAAAGAAGGTGCTATATGGTGTGAGTATACGGGAATGTCGAGGGGAGGAAAACTCGCCGCTTTTCTAATTATCTACGATTGCACAGTTTCGGAAATGTAGTACTGTGCGTTACGGTCTTCAATTTTTTCCGCTATATCGGATTTGGAGTGAGATTTCGATATAATTTTTGAAATTACGCCAAATGGGAGCCCTGTGCAATCCTCCGCCATCCCATTAAGGGTTTTGTATAATCATTTCACTCCAGTTTAATCTGTTTTAGGAATAAAATTTACTGCGAAAGAAATTCAATATGCATTAAAGGAAAAAGAATATAATATGAACTGGATTTTCAAAAGGTGGAAAACTTAAAATCTGGTACCTGAAAAAAATTATAAATATATTTTATTTGGCACTATAAGTTTAAATAGTTGTTATGATAATTCTATATAAGAGAAATATAATTTGCTTTTTTACCAACTTTTAATTAAACATTTGAAAAAAAATATATCACTTCAGAGAATAAAAATTTCTTCTTATTCTGTTAATAATATCCTTTAGATTTGGAGAAAAATAAAAATGTCGAAGTCAAGCAAAGAAATGAAATAAAAAAACTAAATTGTGTTAATTAATCTTTAAAAACGATTAATTGATAATATTGCAATAATAAACTGTTTGCATAACGAAAATATATTAAACAAAAGCAAAGTATAGATCCCTAATATGCCTAGAAATACTTTCCTCGCTATTTTGTTTCGATAATAAAAAGCAATTTTTTAAGTACGAGAAATAAACTGTTGTATATATTGCAGATCGTTAGTTTTAGTTCGAAGTTAAGGTTCACAATGTTTTTTTTGCCAATTTTATATAAAGTCTGTTGTTATTTATTTTCCTCATACCGGAATTAGTCATTATTCATCATTTCAAAATTCAATTATAACCTTGGGGCCTGTAAATCCAATCGATACCCTTTATGGACGGTATGTATACAACTACACTTATCCAAGAAAGCCTCTGTGGTCTGTTCCTTATGGATGCATCGCACGGGGAACAGAACAATTTAACCGTAACAGTGAGGTCAGAAGGTCTAACTATTGGAGGCGTGGTATACACTTCCTTCCACGTATGTCCATTTGTGAGCTCAAATCTAGATTCTTTCTTCGAAATAAACACAAAGACATTGTACCATATTGAACAATATTCGCAATATTGTATAATATTGTACAATATTATAAAATATAATAACGAACTATATTGTACAATATCGGGCAACGTGTTCTGCGACCTGGGAAACGGTATTTCGGATGAGGACTGATGTTTAAATATAATTTTAATGGAAAAAATTGTGCAAACACAGGTGACATGTTTATTTGTTCACATTCATGATTTGAAGACGACCTGAAGGCACCTGAGTGTTATTTTAGGTGGTAAAAATAATGAGAGTAGCAAGTATTTTATACAGAAAATGGGATAAATTGCGTGTCAACAACCAAACCTGAGATTTCAGTAAAAAGAATTAAAAGAAACTTGTTTATTGAAATGAGAAACGACATGAGTTACTCCAATGGAATAAGAACAACCGATATAAACATTTATTCATTGAAGGAGCATAATTATGTAGAATATATTGTCCAGAAGCAAGATTTGAAATCTATAATCACAGAAGGGAATGAGTTAAAACAAACCCTTTCACAATACATCCGCTTACACGCAAGGGTTGGAAGTTTTATTGTGACCGCTTTTATAAAGGGCAATTGAGTAGAAGAAATGCATTTGAATCCTCGATACACAGAAGAATTTGACTCTCTCTCTCTCTTTTATGTATTTTTTTATTTATTTCGTTATTATCTTTCTCTCTTATATTAATTGCATGGGGACACAACCTAGCCAAAAGCGACAATAGTTGCTTTCATAATGAATTTTCATTCCATAATAGGGTTCAATATTACATGTTTTTCATTAAAATTAGGAAGAGACATTCAGAATTGCTTCACACCAGCAGATCATTTCTTGGACTATATAATCCCTCCTTTAGTCGCCACCATTTTCATCCTTATATGGTTCAAATGTATTTCGTGGATTTGAATATTTTCAACAATTTGCTCTTTGAACACGTTTAACTTCTCCTTTATAACTATAAAAATTTCTATCAATTCGGTTATAAAATAACAGTCTGTAAGAAAATGAAATTTATAAAAAATTAAAGACAGCAAATAGTTGCAAACTGCAGTTGCATCTATCTAAAAGTTTATGGCGATGAATAAAGAGTTAATCATCAAACAAGCCAGGAGTTTCATCCTATCTTGCTTTTTGTTCTAAATTAAAACTTTTTGTTCTTAAATTATCTTTCACACTTTTCTCTGTGTAATAAAATAAATATAATTATAAAAGTTAATTATATTTGCGAAGATATAGTGGACCCACTTTAAAGCTCCATTTTTATAGCTCAAATATATCTTAACGAGAAGCTTGTTCACCATAATTATAATTTTTAAGAAGCAGCGAACAACGAACTAACTAATTCAGCGTGATTGCTGAAAATTGTATACATTGTTGTAACATGCATTATTGTATAATGTTCGGCAGTAATTTCAAATGAGCTGAAAAGTTAACATGTAATTAAACTTATTTGAAAATCATGGTCTCTAAAGGTCCAAGAATTCCTTTTAAAATCCGTCCTAATATACGTAAAGAATGATATTATAGAACCATTAAGACACAATTTACAAAGATAATAATTTAAATATTGGAAAAATTCGATTTATTTTAAACAATGTCAAAAACATTTACTGATTCACTTATTCGTGAGTCGAGTAACTGCGTAGAAACCTTTTTTGTATCTTGGAAGACATGGTTATTGTTGCATGAGTTTTCTTGGCGCAAGAGACATTCTTGGCTAAACTGCGCATCGTTTCTTAGAGATAAATGTAGAGTTTTAGTACAGAGAAATTCATCCAATTCCAAATTGAATTTAATTTCTTGTAATCATTTGAATCTTTAAACTGCAGAATTCATATTTTCTAAGCAGTAAAAAATTAAAATTACCGTAACGTTTTATCAGATCTTACATTAAAACTCTACCACTGAATTGGTTAGGCATTTGTTACAGAATATGCTAGGAAGTGAAGTGAAGAAAGCAGTTAATAATGTCATGTTACACATTATAAATAGTTTTTGTCACACTTAAAGCCGGAATTCCGTTTCTGAGAGACGCGGTAAAAGAATGGAGGAATTAGTGTGTATGGTTTGTTTCGAGACTTACTCTCCTCCCGGACATCATTGTGTGAATAACTGGTGGGTACCGGTAGCTGCGAATTTAAATATGACATTTCGAGAGGATGAGCAATTACTAGTCAGTGGGACACAAGGAATTATTCCTGGACCCAGTCAGCAAATTAATGAATCAACATCTGTCAGTACTGAAAACGTAAATATAAATCCGTATTTTTACCATGGGTACAGTCTATCGAACGAAGCGATAAATAGGAATGGTGAAGGATCTGTATCAGGTCATAATTCTACGACAGGAGGAGCAAGTAATCAGTTAAAGATAATCAACTCTGAGCAAGGTAGCAGAGTAGAGCAAGCAATTCGAAGTCTAATTAGTCCATCACTACTGATTAACAATGAACCAGGTACAACTGATTACATCATGACGACGAGACAGAGTTTTCCCAGCAGCCAAAGATCAACGAACGTCTCCCCACTGGTTAATATTGGAAGTCAATTCGGAATCAGTGAAGGCCATTTTCCTTTAACGCCGATTTACGAAAAAACGAACACCGAAATGACATCAGACGAAATTCAAAGGGTCGAGATGAACCGCCAGATCGAAAATTATGGACAAGATACAATAAACAATCTGATGAAAGTTCACTTAGGCAATACGACTAATAATTTCACTTTTGGGGAAGCAGAACCAAATCAACTAACCGATATTCCTACAATTAATACTGTGAATTATTCTGGTTCAATAAATAATGACGGTAGAATGTACAAATTAAAGGTCGAAAAAAGCCAGCCGGAATGCATCACGGAAACCTCTGAAAATGAAATCGCTTTTCCTGACAGAATTGAACAGAGATGCCAAAAAGATTCAACAATGAAAATTTCGAACCCAGGAGCATCTGAATCCATAACGGACGGTCTTGCATTTGCCGGTCCTTCCCGCTTGTAACAAAATATTTACAATTCGTCTTTGCGCTCGACTGAATTTAAATCCGAGCGGAATCTCAAACAGCACTCTGTGGTGACCTCTGGACAAAAACTTTTCTCCTGCAAAGTTTGCCAAAAGGGATATAAGCATGAAAGTACTTTAAAATGTCATAAGTGTGTTCACGCAGATATAAAACCGTATGAATGCAAGTTTTGTGGAAAAGCATTTCCTACAAAGAGTGCTTTAAAAATACACGTACTCATCCACACGGATGAAAAACCGTTCACCTGCGATATTTGCGGGAAAGGATTCACACAAAACGGTAATTTAAAGACGCATATGCGTACCCACACTGGGGAGAAACCGTATTCATGTCTGGCATGTGGAAAATCATTCACAGAAAAGTCTAACTTGAAAACACATGAACGCGTCCATACAGGAGAAAAACTGTATAAATGTGAATTCTGCGGAAGGTATTTCTCGATAAAATGCAACTTGAAGAGGCATACTAAAACTCATGAACCTAAATGAAAGAAGAAGGTTTACTAGGCCGAAATTGAATCCACAGATGCCCTATCTCCTCCGAATGTTTATTTTTAAATGCAATGCCCTTTGCAAATCGTTTTTTATCAACATTTTAAAGAACAATCCTTTGGGACACTTGACGAATATAAGTACAACGTTTTTAACACTTAACTATATTACATTCGACTCAATTCTTTGATGTTTTCTATCTAAGAATTGTTATTGGAATTTTTGTATATGTTTAGAATAAGTCAACAAATGTTGTCTTTTAGTTGAAGATTAATAAAATTGAACCATAAGTATGCCCTTAATATCTTTCTTTTAATCTCTTATTTTACTATCTTATTTTAAGAGTATTTTATTTAATACGTGAAATATCTATTTTATTATTTAAGTTTTCTTGAAATTGAATGTTTTACTCTAATTGAAGAAAATATATATTCCTTCATTCATTGTTCGTATATTTTTCTGGCTAGCAATATCTTGCAACTTATATCATTGATAAATAATATATTTTTTAATTAAAATAAATCCTCTTTGTAAGGTAATACATTTGAATCACTTATTGTAATATTTTTAGCAAGGATTGCATTAAATAATAATGAACCATACTCCAAATATCTTTAGCTTCTCTCACGTGCAGTTAATGAAAATTGTCTTCTTATAAATATGTGATAGAATAATAGATAATATTTGTAACCAACCATATAAGCATTCCCTTTGGCATTAGGAATTTAACTTCGATTGTCGACCTGCAAATTTTCCCATAAAAGGACATTTAATATGATATTGTGATTTCATTAAAAAAATGAAAGAAACTAAACATTTTTTGATTTGCTACCTTAATCTTATGCCGAGTCGTCTATTTTAAAAGAGAAACACAGGGATGGACTAGAATTTGAATATTTCCATATTTGCGAGTATTTCTTCGAGATTTCTGCTATATAGAATAGTTTTGATAAACTACTGAACTAGTAAAGAGTATCAATTGAACATATTGTGGGCATCAAAATGAAAATATAATTATTAATTTTATTTTTTGTACATTTGTCAGCAGTTTTAAATAAATGAATTTTGAAGTATTTCTGTTCGGGAAGCTTTTGCGACTTCCTGATTTTGAGTGCAACTAAGTGTAAATGTTGATTTAAATTAAATAAATGATTATCGTTTTCACATTATCTTTATTTTGCAGTAATTTCTTTAAATTACTCTCATGGCAGTTGCATATAAGAAAAATGTGATTAGTCTGTTTAACTTTAAAGAGATAACTAGCATAATATATGTATCGTTGAAGCGAATAAAACCACTTTGGAAATTATATGTCGGTCGCTGTTTTCATTACTTTTATTTTGCAATAGAATTTAAAGTATCTCTAATGATATATCCGTATGAGGAAGATGGTATTTGCTTGTTTATTAACTTATAACTGAAATCTTTATTTGAAAACCTTATTTAAGAGAATAATAATGTCTCCTCGTTTCACTTATGATTTTCTAGAGATTTGAATAAAAGTAAAGGTCAGGGAACTAAACAAAGGAAAAAACTTAAATATTGTTCGGATCCCTTTTAATTGAATAGATAGCGCGTCATGAGTGCATAGTGGTAAAGGACCAGATGTTTGCCCTGAAATTTATGCCTATGGGGCCATTAGAACGTCAAATCATAAGTAATGGTCAAACACCCACCATCTGGCTTGTTGCGGAAGTTTGGAGAGAGAGGTGGCAGCTCAGGTGTGGTGCTCATCATCCGATCGCGG
>BGPR01014185.1:0-19369 GCA_013235015.1 Araneus ventricosus | reverse complement strand
CTTCTTTTCTTTTCCTGACAATCAATTAAAAATCAATATACGCAGTTGAAGTTCCTTTACGAAAAATTTATTTTTAATCAGTCCACTTGTTGAAAGATGCAATTCGTAACTTTAAAAATGCTCCAGAAAAAATATGAATTTTCTCTTTCGTACAAATCTTTCATTACAAATTAATACTACTATTATGAAAGGTAATTAATATTGAAAAAATATAACATAGATTATGTAAAAAAACATAAAAATTTGCGTAGAACCATGCTTTCCACTTATTTTACTTTTCTTTACCTCTTATTTCTGAATTTATTATAGATTCTTAAATTCTGAAATGTGTGAAAGCACTCATTTTGGACCCCCCAAAATTTGTTTTAAAGTTAAAATTCAAAATGATTCCAATTGGCATCATTGTTAGTTGATAAGCGCAGAATTCAAATATGCCAAGACGCAATTTGGGATCCTTGGGAGTGAATGCAACACAATAAGGGATTGAAATATTTCAAAAAGATTGGCATTTATAAAATATATTAGCTAAATTTACATTTATTGATAGTAGTAAACACATTTTCCTATCATAAATATTAAATGCGATAATAATTAAACTAATTTTATTTTACATGGTAAGCTTTAAAGCAGTTATTTTTTGTTATTCAGACACATAATGAAGTATTGCATTTTTCGCACATTATTCTTGAATAGGATTGAATACATAATTTGCATTTTTTTGTATCTGTGTGAATTTAATGTCTGATAACTTTCCATCCATCAACAAATAAACTGCTTTATCGATTGATAAAATTTCAGACTTCGTACTCGACATATTAATAAAATAACTCGTTTGATATTTATTTCTAAATATTATTCTTAAAATTTCGTTGATATTTAGTTTTAAATATTATTTTAAAATTACAAACAGTCATCAAGACGAGTTGAGCTGTGCTCATCTAACCTCGTTGATGCCGATTGGAGTCATGATATTTCATGGAACACAGAAACCCAAATTTTAAAATAAATATTTATCAAAATCAGCTGAAGTAAAATATTTAAACATCTTTAAAAGCAATAGGAATGACATAGTACCTTTAATTCCTTTTAAAAGTTGCTAAAATTGATTTTTATTTTGACATCTTTTGCTAAATGAAGTGAAGTTCAAAAAGGAAATTTTTCAATAGATAAAATTGATAGTGGAGAAAAATATTGGTAAGAATAAAAAGAAAATTTGAAAAAGGAAAAGGCGAAGAATTTAATAATCTTCGGGAAACGGATGTAGTTAAATACTTTCTTGCCATCTCATCAAGTACTTAAACGCCGTATTTCCTAGAGTTATAACATTTAATAACCTCAGGAGTCTTCTTTTCATTGCATTAAATTTCGAGCGTAGGGTGAAGAGAGCTTAGCTATGGAACATTTTCCCCCCCAAGTTCTTCTGGCTGCCTCAATGTGGCGGGGGGTGACACTTGGCGGTCTGGGTGAAGTACATCGGGAGATTTTCTCCTGGCAGGGCCACCCTAGGTGTGAAGGCCAGACCAATATGCCCAGCTAAAGTCAGTAGGCATAGGAGCCAAGTCAGACTTCTACCCTTTGGGTGCTCCTTAAAAAGAAGCTGCACAACCACCCTCAATCATGAGCTTTACACTTGTACGGCGCTGTCCAGATTTGTCAGCGGTCACCTGAGGAGTTGCTCCTTCAGCCACGGTAACAAAGTTTTTCCGGTCTGCGCAAAGTGTGGAGTAGCGAGTGCGTCTCCAGAGCACATCCTCTCTTGTCTTCGCCTATCTAGGGAGACTTTCGAGACGGATCCTTTGCTTGCTCTCGATTTCTTGAGGGTGAGTGGGCTCATGGATGGTGTCTAGCTGCCGCTGGACAGAGAAGGATTAGTAACAACAAACATTTTTTTTCATTTCCTTGCTATTCCGCCAGAGTAATATTATCTGGATTGAGAACTTGCTTGAATACAGTTCTAGCTTTTTGAGCTTCAGTCATTCAGACACTTCTTGCGTGTGATGATTATATGTTTATAGATGAATTTTATTCATTTTCAAATTCAGATGAGAAATCGTTCTCTACAATTTCTGTAAAACATTTATCCGATGAAGTTGGTTCACTTTCAATGCCAGGGATATATGCATCTTGTGATAAATCAGATTTTTCATCAGAACCAGAATTGATTTCAAATAAATTATGTAACAATTGGAAAATTTCTTTTTCCGACAGCATTCTTTTTCAAATGGTTCTTCATGCCATAGTGAGAGATAATGTATGGCTGAATAGGCAAAGAACGTCCAAAGAAATAAATATCTGCGCCATTTCAATAAAGCAGATGTTTCGAGAGCCAAAAGAATTGCTGAGAATTGTAATTTTCACCTCCCTTCAATTGTAATATTCCTTCTCATCAAATTATAGTTGTAAAACAGAACAATAAAAGAGTAGAAACAACAAAGTAGACAAAACAAAAAATAGAGTAGAAAAAACAACAAAGTGGAAAGAATGGAGTAGGGAAAAACAACAAAGTGGAAAGAATAGAGTAGGGAAAAACAACATAAAGTGTGATATTTGTTTAGCGATCAAAATGACCGCAGGCAGTCTTTCTAGTGTTAATGACAGGGTTAACAGGATTGTTAACAGGGAAGAAGAATGCCTGAAATATATATATATTACGAAGATAAAAAACGGCCCATAAACTTATAGTTAAAAGAATGCAAAGCTGAAAGGAAATACCTTTTTTGTCCGTTGGTAGATTTTAAAAATTATGGTTTTGAAGCAGGTGCGAGAAAATAGACAATGCAATAAAAACTCATAAACTTATAAATGGACTATAATCTTACTCAAAGAGATCAAGTAAAAAAACAGTAATTTATAAAAGACATATAATCATTAAAAATTTTAATGTGCTAAAATCTAGGACAAAATTAAGGCAAACTATAGAAAAAATTGCAACGATTTTGAAAAGCTGTGTTTAAGGGTAATTTACAGCGTGCGTATATTAAAAGCTTCGAAATTATACCTGCGAAAGAGAAAATGTCTGAAGAAAGCAAGTTAACTTTAACGTTGGCTAAAGCACGTTAGTGGCAAATGTGATTAGTTTTAAGAAAACAGCATAACGAAAGCATTGTTACAAATTGTTTTTAAATTAATTGCTAAAATTGATTATTAATCTTACAGAAATAGAACAGGTGTCACTGAAATGGTAATTTTTTTAAATTTTAAGATGGTGTAAAAATAGTTTTTGCGCAATGGTATGTTCCAAAGTTATGGCAGAAAAACGTTAAATCTTTAAAAAAATCCCTTTCACCCCTTTTAGGAAGAGACAGCAACTTTTTAATAGTGTAGTTAATTCTTCTAAGTGTTAAGGAACATTTGTGTCAAATTTCGTTCCGATACATCAAGGTTTGTGGAATTGTATAAGGTTCAAACAAACAAACAGACATTGAATTTTATATATATAGATTAAAAAATTACTTATGACCAAAATATCTGTTGATAAAAGTAAATAATGAACAATGCTGGATTTAGTTTCTAACCGTAAACAGCATGCATTAAGTTTCTGATTTCTCAAATCTTTTACAATAATAACAGGAGCAGTGTATAAAAGCACCTCCTCTGAATAGCAGAAAGTCATATCCGGTGAAAGAAATATCTGAAGCTTCAAAAAATTCTGCTTTTAGTTGTAATGATCCAGAATGTTCGATGATTCCAGCAATGCATAGGAGTTAAAATAGAAGACCTGGAAATTTTCATTCAACCAATTTTTCACTCCGTGATATTTGAAAGGCGCAGCGGTTATTGGTAAGGTCTAGGCTTCGGGGCCGGAGGGTTCCAGGTTCGAACCTTATTCCACTGAAGATCCGCCATGTATAGGGCCTGTTGCACCTTAAATCATAAGTATTGGCCAAACGCTCTCCCGCTGGCGTGGTGTGGATGTTTGGAGAAAGGGATGCCAGATTAGGTGTCGCTCTCGTCATCTGACCGTTGTTCAAAAATATGATGTCCGTAACTAAACTAAACTAAAAACTAAACTAAACTAAACTAAAAACTAAACTAAACTAAAAACTAAAACTAAAGTAAACTAAAAACTAAACTAAACTAAACTAAAAGCTAAACTAAACTAAACACTAAACTAAAATAACCGCGATATTTGAAAAATTTATCTATATTATTTATAACTAAAACTAAAGACCTTCCTTCCAGAGAAAAATTAAACTGTGTATCCTTTTTGTGCAACGCGGCTTTCAATTTCTGAAGTGAATGGAAATTTCACCCATTCCAAACCATAACAAGCATGACAACCGAAAGAATTAGACTCAATTAAAAACAGGCTAGGTGAGCCCGTTGATTTATAGCTCTTATAATCCTGTATAGTTATCAACTTAATCAAATTTAGGAAAGGATAGGAATCCGGAACGATTATCAATAACGATGGCATAGAGAAAATATCCTAGATGTTGATTAACATATCAACAATCTCTGCTATGGTCTGGAGTATTTCAATATGTTGATGATCCCATGTTTAAGTGGCGCATATATTGGATTTTCTTTGTAGAGACTGATAGTTATAACAGAACACCCTTGTACAGTGGCAGAAGATAAAAAATATAAATGTGAAAAATGTCTGAATAAAGGCGCCAAGTAAGTGTACGAGTTTAGACACACTGCCCTTTACACTTCATTGCTGTTTGCGTTTGATTAGCTATATTTTATATTATTGTTTAGAAGATTCGGAAACTCTCGCGCTTTTGCATGTGCCGGAGCGGAGTAGTTTTCATCAAAAATAGGGAAAGTGAAACATCGGAAGGGTGATGTTTGATTGAGCGTGATCCAGAACAAAGAACCCGGAAATGCCTTGACTCCCACTTCCTGAAACCCCTTTCCGTAAAATCGTCCAAAAGTGGTAGTCTCGGAATCCAGTTGTGAACAGTATATGTAAACGCTATTAAAATCGAGTTCACAGCTGGCATGCAACAAAGTATGACTGAGAAGGTGACTATTTTTTCCTCGTCGAGTAGTTGATAGAAGCTATTTAGTTTGCATCAACACTTAAACGAACTAATAGTCGCATCCTTGAGTTCATGGAGCGGCGAAAAATAGGAAACCAAACGACATGCTTAAGTGCAAGGTGAATGGACAGGCAACCAAGAAAGTTTAGCCCCATAACTTTACACCCAGACAGATTAGCCAAATAACTTTCTAACCAATTCCTCTTCAGGCAAAATTTCAGAGCAAATACTACCAAACTCCTCCTGTAAAAAATTCTCTGATCCTTAGTAATGCTTATACCATTTTCAAACAACACTCACCACCTCACCATACTGGCTTTCCAACAAATCAAGGTACTGCTGATGCTTATCATCTGGTACAACAGCCCATTTGAACTCCTGTAGGACAAAGGCTACATCTTAAAACCCTGCTCCACCTAACCTTTGATCCTCCAAAGAGAATCAACAATGACAATTATCTACAGTCATCTCGATGCTAAAAAGAAACCTGCTGCCATGTGTTTTTGACACTGATCAACTTCTCGTTAATCCCACGTGATTTGGTGACAAAACACCATTTAAAAATGACAAATGCTCGCTGCATAATACAGCAGCAACCGCGTACAATTAGTCTCAACCCAAACACCAAAAATTGTACCATAAACAAAAACTGAGACTATGTCATGTTCTAGATCACTTCTTACCTATAATCCGGTAGAGACCAGCCAGAATTGGCAAAATACTGATATACCCATAGAGTGCAGTCAACAAAAAATATCTCAAAATGGGAAAACTTAAATACATTTCAAATGAGTGCAAATAAACAAATTACCTTTTCATATTTCTGAACGACAAATGAACTCCCATTGTCTCAGACCACTGAAGATCAGCTTAACTGTCTCAGTCTGTCCACATTGCAGAACACATGTGAGTTAGAAAAGTAGTAAATGATATAATTAAAAATTTGGATTGGTTTTCTAATGGACAAGTATGATTTTTGGTACACGATAGAGTTGAACCACAGAGAATTGTGACCTGAATCTTACCGTACATTCCTGAGGAACAGGAAGTAAAGAGTCAAGTTGGGGAAATGGTTGCAAGTTGGTTTAATTAAAGAAAGTAATAGTCCCTATTCATCTCCTGTAACTTTAGCTTAAAAACGCGATATCAAAAGACTCGATTATGTTATAGATTTCAAAAATCAAATGTCTATGCAATAATATACTCTGAACTCCTTACCCTCATGGATATTCATATAGATAAATTATCAAAAAAGCAAAAATTTTTTCCTTTGATTTAGCTTCTGATATTGGCATGTGCCCATTCACCCAAAGAACTACTCGAAAACCATTTTCTGCCACAAATTTTGACTTAGAGTGGCTAGATTACCATTAGCCATTAAAGTAGTTCCTGCAATTTTAATAGTATTAGTAAAAACATTAACAAATATAGAATTGATTTTGGTTTAATTATTACTGATGGATATCATTGTATACTCTTCATCTGAACAA
This sequence comes from Araneus ventricosus, assembly GCA_013235015.1. Taxonomy (NCBI): domain Eukaryota; kingdom Metazoa; phylum Arthropoda; class Arachnida; order Araneae; family Araneidae; genus Araneus; species Araneus ventricosus. The sequence continues at coordinate 12,891 of BGPR01014185.1, read as the reverse complement.
AAATTGTGTACTCTTCATCTTGGAAACATCTGAAGACAATATTTGAAATATGTGAAAAAGAAAACATTTAATTGAAACTATCCAAATGTGTTTTTGCTAAATGCTTTTGTGTGTGTGTGAAAAAAAAGGAATTTTCAGTTTTCTAGACTTGTCCCAAGACAGTGATGTCTGAATTTTGCTCCGAAATTACACCTAATAACTCTTCATTTTGCATTCTGTTAGGGGGAGATGGCTGTAGGATTTTAGAATATTGTTCTATTGCTTTAACTAAATTATTCTTATCTGCTTGAGATGCAGAAATCCCCAACAACTAACTACTTCTAATTTTCTTATTTGCCGAATTCGAAGTTTATCTACTCTCGGGTTTATCTTTGTTTCCAAAATCTTTTTCGTCTCTTTCGAAGTGTAAATTTCCGTTCTGACAATAAGACAATTGTCAGGAGGTTTTTTTTTTTTAAAGATTCTTCGCAATAGATGGCGCCACGTCTCCTGCCTGCGAGCGTTCGACAACTACTTTCGACCAACTTTCTTTTGGCATAACCGGACAAATTATATTTGTAGTATTCGAAATAATTAAGAACAAGAAGTGTGATGGTAAAATTAAATTTAGCGCCAAATCTTGGTTTAATTTTAAAGATTTTCAATTTTTGTCGTAGCTTAGTCATGCAGTATGAGATCAGTCATTTAAATGCTGTCAGCAAAATGCTGCAAAGTGCAACACAAAACATAAAATCTTCTTTAGATACCTGACTGTTATCAAATCTCTTAAAGAATACAGAAATGATACAAAAATTCAATTAGTTTGAAAATATCGCAATAGCGCGGACAGAAATAATATTTGTCCCGGACGAATTCAAAATTTAACCCAATATAAAAAAGTTTTAAGCAGAAAAGAATTTTGACTAAGAAAAAGCTTGGAAACCAAATTAAACAATAAATCTGAATTTAATGAAACGTTTAAATTTACAATGTTTAATACAGTGTGTCCGTAAAGTCGTGGTGCAGTTATGAACGCTTGCTGTGGTGAACAGAAACGAAACGAAAGGCTGAAACTTGCGCTACATTGGACAGTATCCCAAAGAGTGTCTGTAGTGCAACGGTGTGCGCGCGCAGGTGATGACGCAACACCACGCACAGTGAAGCAGCAGGGGAACAAGCCACGTCAGTCGAGATGTGGACGGTACAGAGGAAAATTCAGTGTGTTCTGTAGCTTGCTAAATTCGATTCCGTGCTCAGAGTTCAACGTGAATATCGTCGCTTGTACAACGAAGAGCCACCACATAGGAATAACATTCATCGATGGATAAGCAGTCCAAGAATAGCGGCAGTTTGTTGGACAAACCCGTTCTGGTAGGCCATCGGTAAGTGGCGAGTCTGTAGAGCCCCAAGAGATCGGTGCGTGAGTGCACTCGAGAATTAGGCCTAACGAAGACTAACATTCATAAGGTTGTAGTGCACGGTACTGCCACCATCTTACTGTGATGTTTATAATCCAATATCAGCCTCCGGACATTGGGAATTCCTTTTGTCTAGTGGTTGGGATGTTCGGATCGGAACCGAAGGGTCCCCTGTTCTATCCTCGTACTGCCACAGTGGTGACCCGGAAGAACACGCAACACCTACTACTTAGTGCTGTGAAATGCGTCACAGACATTGCGCTATGAAATGGTTATAGACTTTGAATTTGGGAGAGCTTGGTGTAGAAGTTGAAGTGCTGCCATCTGTTGGATGTAGAAGCAGATGGAATTTTTGGTGCTGCCACCTAGTAGTGGGACTGAAAGTAGGTGTTGCGTGTTCTTCCGGGTCACCACTGTGGCAGTACGAGGATAGAGCTGGGGACCTTTGGGTTCCGATCCGAACATCCTAACCACTAGACGGAAGGAATTCCCAATGTCCGGATGCGGATATTGGATTATAAACATCACAATAAGATGGTGGCAGTACGACGGTGCACTACAAGGTTTTAAAGAAAGTCTCCGTTTTTCATGTTACAAACTGCAGCTGTTGCACTCCATCAAACCAGCAGATAGACCCAAACGATTCGCGTTTGCTACATATATGCTTAATGAGATCGACAATGATGAACGCTTTTTGAGGAAGATTGTGTTTAGCGTTGAGGCCACATTCCATGTCTGTAGACATGTTCCATAACGTCCGAGTATGGGCGGCTGAAAATCCTCGTACCTACGTTGAGTACGAACGTAACACCCCTAAGGTGAACGTGTGGTGTGCCCTGATGCATGATAAAGTTATAGGCCCATTTTTCTTTGCTGAGCCGACTGTGACGTCAAACATCTACCTTGACATGTTGCAATTGTATGCGATTCCACAATTTCCAGAAGGTGTCATCTTTCAACAGGACGGCGCTCCTCCACACTACGGCAACATTGTTCGTGGGTTTCTGGATACAACATTCCCCCAGCGGTGGATAGGCAGGGGTGCTGTCATGTCATGGCCACAACGATCCCCGGACCTAACGCCATTAGACTTTTACTTGTGGGGTTATGTGAAGCAACATGTGTACAGTGAACGTATCAACGACATTAATCATTTAAAACAGAGAATCACGGACGTTATTCACTCTGTTACACCAGACGTCCTTACCCGTGTGTGGGAAGAACTGGGCTATCGTTTAGATGTGTGCAGGGCAACAAATTGAGCCGACATCGAACAGGTATGCAAACCTGGAGAGTTTACCATTTATGTGGTGCAGATGTCACCTGGGTATCTTGTTTCGTTGCTTTCCATTTATGTGGTGAAGATGTCACCTGGGTATCTTGTTTCGTTGCTTTCCATTTATGTGGTGAAGATGTCACCTGGGTATCTTGTTTCGTTGCTTTCCTGTGACCGGTCAAAAGTGCACCATGACTTTACGGACACACTGTATAATTCTAAACTCATCAGAAGCTCGATTTAATAAAATAAAAATACAATTAATTTTTTGTTTAGTTTTGTTTAATTAGGAAGATAGTAATGCATCTGACAAAAAATTAAAGTAAAATTGCCAAAATCATGAAAAACATGATATAAACGCGAATGAGATTTTTGAAGAAATGAAACTAATTAAAGATGTGAACACTTGCTAGCTGATTCAGGTTCACCAGAAGAAACTCTTAGTTAAATCCACAAAAATTCTATAGAAAAGTGTTTTGGAAATTTGACTTAAGAATCCTATAAACGCCATGACAAATGGAAAAATGTATTCTGAATTATATGAGATCCATAATGTCACAAAAACGTTTAGTTGAGCTTTAAATAATTTCACATAAGCAAGAATTTCTGAATGCTATAGATATTAATGATATCTTTGAAAATTTTTATCGTAAAAAGAAAAACGGGTGCCTTAAAATCCTCAATTATATTTAAATTAAAAAATCTCATTTATGTATTTTTTGTTAATAAAGTTTTTATTATATGTTGTATTACTTATGCATCATTATTTTATTTACATTATATTGTATCGCGATAGATTCTTTATAAAAGTGTTTTTATAGAAAAGTTTTCTCGATATCATTTCATAAATATTTTAATACTGATGCACAGAGAAGTATTGCAGCCGTCACCCTGGCTTAGTTGATAACGCATTGGCCTGCTAATGTGCTTGTCAGTGATTCGAATCGGTGCTATTATATTTTATTACCAGGAACTTCATTGTATTACAACATGTTGTTGTTTATTTAAGTTGCGGTAAATTCTAGATGTTTCTTTACAATTCTAGATTAATTATTCTTTAATATTCTTTAAATGTACCGAGTCCCACAAGTTGTGACAAGCACTCTGTCTGCTTGTATTGAGAATAACTTCGTACTAATAAATATAATATATTGCTAATTTGCGTTCTACAATTCCTTGATTTCTTGTGACAGTATTAATAAAACCATTTACCAGTTTCTGCTCCCATACTAAATATCATTTTTTGTCTCATTGCAATAAGATTATGTTTTGTTCTATTAATTTGAACGAAAATGGTTTTTCAAATTAAAAAACGTATTTTTTTATTTTCTCATAATTTGTTTATAAATTTTGATAATAGAGATAAAAATTATGCTTATATGTTAAATGTAATTGACTACGTGTCACATTAATTCTACTCTCCATAAAATTCTTTCTCTTATTTTATTTATACTTTTTGGAGAGAGGGAGGGAAAATTTCCTGCCTTTGCGGGAAGAGTAGGGGTGTTCTCGAAATGGAAGTTTGATTCAGGTGACAAAATTTATAGAGCAGCCATGGTTCTAATCCCAATTGCTCAAGCATACCCATCCATATCTATTAGTCGAGACTCATGGTAACCGAGAAGACTGACATCTGCTGTTTAATTCTCCACATTTGAGTTTCGCTCAGAGGAAATCAGGAAATCTTCTAGCAACTAGCCGTTTGCATAAAGCAATCTTTGCATCGGTCTGTCAGTGTTAGGAAATCTTCTAGCAACTAGCCGTTTGCATAAAGCAATCGTTGCTAAATCGTTGCATCGGTCTGTCAGTATTTGAATAAACAGATAGATGATAGAAACGAGGACTTCTTCCTCCGATTCAACTTCCTCAGACGTGCCGTGACCCACTAGGCGAACGGTAGGTCGGACTGCGCAAATTAAATATCTAACACATACATATTTATCCTAATTTTTAATGAAGTGCGATAAATATCAGGACCTCCTGGGAGATGTCATCTCCACAACCATCTGGGTCACAGAATTGAAAGCAAAGTGCTGTGTTATTATTCGATATAAAGCAGAATTTAAGGATAATTTTTTAAGATTCTCGAAAGTTGTTCCACAAGTAGTCTTAAATATTAATTCCTTCTTCATTCCATGCGAATGGCTACTTTTAATAAATATGGCCATTTATGATCTTAAGACACACACCAGGAAAATTCTGAACCGCTGAGTTTAACACTTTTCGACTTCTTACATTCTCTTCTTTAGAGGTGATCACTTCCACCCCCAAAATGCTATATCTAATCGAAATACTCAGACAACGCTTGTTGATGAATTGATTTGAAATGAAGTTCGTTTCCGAGTCTCATTTTTTATCTCTCCATCTTTGAGGGTTGTCTACTTAATCAGGTCGTCTCGTCAACACAAAACCGAACAGAGGAAGGAAAAAGAAATACGATTTTGAAAAAGGAACTACTAAAATTTCAGCTCAGTCGGGGCTAAGTTCAAGGATAACATTGTTTTACGCCGATGCCTCACCAAGCTATCACCAGGAGACGAATTTGGAAGCTTTGCAATACTATTCGTTGTGCAGCACCATCCTGTATCGCTCCAAAGTGTTGAATCATTTTCTGTATTCGTTTTTATTATTCTTAGTATATTCGTAGATCAGTGAACTCTCAGCGTGTGAAAATAAGTAAATAAGATTACAAACAAAATACTAATGTTTAAAAATTCATGGAAAAAATGGTTTGCTCAATTGACCTCTCTTTGCCTTTCGGTTGTATTTATTTTTAGGGGCCTAGCTTAAGAGTGTCCAACAGTAGTCTGCAAGCATGGAAGTTAACCACTGCCCATTATATTGTTGCTCCATTTCAGCCAACATTCGATGAAAAGGATCATAATTCTTATCATTTACTTTGCCGCAGTTTTGCTGTAAGAAATCCAAAGGAGAATCAGAGAAGTGGACATTCGATGAAAAGGATCACAATTCTTATCATTTACTTTGCCGCAGTTTTGCTGTAAGAAATCCAAAGGAGAATCAGAGAAGTGGACATTCGATGAAAAGGATCACAATTCTTATCATTTACTTTGCCGCAGTTTTGCTGTAAGAAATCCAAAGGAGAATCAGAGAAGTGGACATTCGATGAAAAGGATCACAATTCTTATCATTTACTTTGCCGCAGTTTTGCTGTAAGAAATCCAAAGGGGAATCAGAGAAGTGGATTTTAACGATATATTACCGCTAAATTTCTAGTATAGAGCCGAGGTGCTGTTAAGTGTCATCTTTGAAATCTGTAGTTTTGGAATTCCCAAGGAAATTTATGGATACTTTGGGAAAGGTAATTGTGTTTTTGTCATCACATTGAAATATATGTTTAAGCTTCGAAACCTGGAAGAGTTGCCACTTCTGAGAACCAATGACAACGTGTTTTTAAATTTTTGTTTCACTCAATAAAGGACGTTTTTCATGCATTTTATGAACGCTGGTTTAGTTTTGTCCATTTTTGGAATTGCTTAAAAAGGCCGAGATTTATGTACAGTGGAGGTAGTATGATTTTACGCGGTTCTATCCATGGTGGTCTCTCAAAATTCATTTGTCGGAATTTTCAAGTCGTACTAGGGCACCAGTTTCTTCCTCTGTGATGCATAGTATGCACTGCATATATGTAAATTTAGCTATCCGAATTACAGTAATAAAAGTGTTTGTTATATCCGTACTTCCCAACCGTATGCCCCACCAACATAGACACTTACCTAGTGTCAACAGAGATGTGCCAACAATACTTCTTGCAATGAATCCCGTGCAACAGCTGGTCTAGGTTGTTTTATATGTGTGACTGGAATGGATCATAGTTCAGTCCCCTTATAGCAGCTAAACAAGTTTCAACATAGGCACTTACCTAGTGTCAGCAGAGATGTGCCAACAATACTTCTTGCAGTGAATCCCGTGAAACAGCTGGTCTAGGTTGCTTTATATGTGTTGCATGTGCTCCAAATGTGTGACTGGAAGGGACAGTCGCCTTATAGCAGCTAAACAATTATAAGACTTAACACTGAGTCTCGGTCATGTTGCAGAGGAGAATCTATGCTGTTGTGAATTGATGAGTGATGAAGGATGTCGAATGCCCCCTGGATGTCTAATTAGATGACGAGGGTATGGTTTTTATTCTTTTTGGATTCTTCTATTTTCTCGAGTTTCAGCAATACTTTTGTAATGAATCACGAGCAGCAGCGTGTCTTTTAGAGAGGGAGGCGCCAAATCAGGGGTCATCCTCATCATCTGACCGAGGTTCAGATTTACGAGGTCGGTCCCAAAATAGCTCTCGTGTTGCTTCAAAACGTGGCGTAAATATGACTAAAAATAAACTAAAAGCAACAGTTGGTCTAGATTGTAGCATATGTGTTGCACGTGCTCCAAATGTGTGACTGGAATTAGCCGTGTTTTAGTCCCCTTATGCGGCAAAGCCATTTTAAGATTTAAATGGAAGAATACTTTAAGACGCCATTGATCCATGTATTTGGTATTCCCAGCTCCTCATTAGATCGTCAATAATGAAAAGCAACACAACGTTTCAATTTTTTGAAGAACGACTCGAATTTCTTGAGTCATAAAAACACAATAAAGGCTAAACAAATCCGGAGTGCTTACTTAACTTTAATTTTAATATCATTGTGTTCAAATTTATTAAAGTTTATTTTATTTTTATTTCTCATGAGTTGGTTAATAGATTGAATAAAAAACATTTTAAGCAATAACTCCTATATAAGTAAAATAATCAATATTTTTAATGCGGAACTTCTATGTTTCCGAAACGAGAACCAATTAAAATTTTTCAAGACGATACTCCGGTTCAATTGGTTAATTTCATACAAAATTAGATACTATGGCATTCCATTGATTCACAACGTAATATCTCATTGAAACAGAAAAATATTTTTAGCACAATAAAAAGCGAGAGGCTGTTGTAGATAAAAGGATACTTGAGAATTTGCGAGGAACGTCCACAAATCAAAGAGCTAACGCATGTTTCGAAACTAGTGATAAGTAAAGCTTATCAGCATTTTTGCAGGATGTAAATACTTCAAGACAAGAAATCCTCAATTTTATCATAAATGAGATTATTTGAAAGAAGATGATATGATTATTTGGAGATGTATATGAATTTAGCACTTTAATTTTATCTATCATAAGCAGGCTTCTGTTCGTCAAACATTGTGACTACTGGAAACATGTAAGCTGTCTTTCTTTTCATTAATAATTCCTCAGTATTTCGGAAAAATTCTCTTCTTTATATAATCAAAAGTATTTTAATTTTTAAATTCCTCTGAGGATATTTTTAATTTCTTATTTTAAATTTAACTCGAGTTATTTAAAATCTTCGATTGAAAACTTATAATAATGTATTATTCAACTTTTATCAATCAACATTGAAATTGTTATAGTATATTGTTCTATAAATTAAAGTATTCAAATAAACTTGGGTTTGGGACAATAATACAAATAAAAAAATGTCAAAAACACGCTTTAATGAGTTCACTAAACAGTAGAAATTTTTTTTATCAAGAAGTATGGCCGTCAATATAAAATCGTAAGAGCTTTAAGCGTTGTAGAAATACTTTGGACAAATTAAAATTTATTCATATATATATTATGCTTTAATTTTTAAAGAATATATAATTTTTTTTACTTATGATATATTATTGTAACTCATTTTCATATTCATATTATTTAGAGGGCCTCACGCTTTTACAATTTTGTTTAATCATCAATATTGTAAAAAATAAAATATGTTAAATAAATGCAGTAATAATTAACAGAAATTTAAAAAAATAACTACTTATTGATCTTAATTTGATGGTCGTACTTCGTTGTTTATTAATGTTTATGTCATTGCACTTTTAAAAAATTTCTTTTTGTTTACACTAACAATCTCCTAACCAAATGTATTAAATATATTTAATATACAGAGTACCGACGAAAGTATAAGATATAGCTAAAGAGGTATTGAAAGTGCAACTAAAGAAGGGGAGGGTGGGGTAAAACCGGGTACCCTTGATTCTGGCGCTATTATTTTTCCTATCTTGCAGACAGATACTGAATTACACTCTACCAGTCAAGAAAGAGGAACAGTCATAGTGTCGTGTTGTAGCTGTTGAATTCCTTGCATCTGTGAAGGTTTATTTGTTTTAAGACGTCAACTGTCTAATGTTCGTTTGAATTTAAATTATTCTTACTAAAATCATTACAGTTATAAAAACTATATTTAGTAAAGCTTTTTATAAGTTTACTAAGGATTTATACCCTTTCAAACAATAAGAATTTACTCCAATAATTACGCGGTTCTATTTCGTTATTTATAACCGCTGCACTTAGGGTAAAACCGGGTACTCCAAGTTGCGTAAGGCCGGGACAGTCATTATTTGATTATTCCTCCGATTAAGACGGTAAAAACACATCACACACACAGACATTGATTGTTTATATTTTAATGAGTATTTTCTGATTTAAATATGGAAGAAGGGTTAATCACATGTAAAAACAGTCTTAGCTGTGCCCACGAAAGCTGAAGTGGCGCCGAGGAAGAAGACAACTGCTTTACATGTGAATTTTGTAACTAATATTCTTAAATTGTCGTATAAAGTAAAAATGATTGCAACTTTTCCACTTAAAATTGAATTTTCCTAATTTCCCATAACGTTAACATGTGTACCCCGTTTTACACCACTAGTGAGGTAAAACTGGGTAGTTTGATATTTTTTATAAAAAAATCATTAATAAAATAGTAATGAATCTATGACTTTTCTGGAAAGATATATTGTACTCCGATAAACAATGTATATTTTAATAAAACTTGACAAGCTCTATGTCGAATATTTGAGCTCCAACAAGCCTTTGAACCTTAGGTACCAGGTTTTACCCCACTTTCCCCTACTAAGATACTATTGATCGTAGTTAAAATTTTGAAAGTTCTGAAAGAAGGATTATAAAATTGAACTTCAAAAAATGCAATGTTCCGGTTAGTTTAAATGCATATTTATTAATGCAGAGCAATTAAAAAATTATTGAATTTTCGTTTTTCTAATAATTCAAAAAACTTACGACACTTGTGGTGTTTATCACCCTCTCGAAGCTGAGTAAGAAAAATTTTCGCAGCACAAAAAGAAATATCGCGCCATGTTTACACTTTTCTCTTCTGTATGCTTCGCTTGATAGTTAAATTAATAAGGTTAAAAATAGTTAATACATTAATGATAAGATATAAATTCTATAATGATGAAGGGTAAAATTCATTTCTCAGCAATGCCACTCTGTAGTAACCATTACAGAAATATTAAATTATGCCATAGGATTTTAAAAAAAGACGAAGAAAAGAATGCAGGGATTGAATGCAATGCTTATTTCTCTTAAGTGAACACATTGAAAACTATCAGTTCCATAAAGAACGTACTCTATCAAATTTAATAATAAAAATAGAACAACTATTTTGATCACCATATCGCTGAAAAGAGGAAATGGTAATCAAATTATTAAATCAGAAAAAGATCAAAGATCGAAGCTTTGAAAAGTCTACCAAAAGGTTTTCCGTGAAGGAAGAAGCAAGTCACTAATTTCCATGACAAAAAATTAAAATTACTTCACATAAATTAAGATCCTACATATCAAAATATTGAATATATTTAAGATAAATTCACCCTAAAAATAAAATAAACAAATTTATACAATTATGTTTTAGTGTGAGACAGATTAATTTACTTCTAGAAGCTACTTTTTACGAAATTGTTGAAAAATAATGTCTTAAATTTCATGTTAAAAACTCTATCCTTCATTGGAAGAAGTCCTCTAACTTTTTTTTGAAAGCCAACATCAGCTGTTACATCTCTATTTGCTTTCTCTCTCTTTCCATTTAAAGAAATGTAATTCTTCAAATCTTTAATGCTTCCTGCTTTGAAGCTTAAATCCGAACACGTTCGGAGCAATATTTTTAAAATTGTTATATAGAAACACCATAATATGTGTTTTTAGATTTGAACTTTATAAAGATTAATAATAGAGTATTATTTTTTAGCATAAATTATTATGATTTTTCAGAGAACCTAAATTTGTGCTGTTTTTCAGAGAAAATTTTCAAAAACTTCAAACATGCTAGAGGTCAACTTTTGTAATAATTCAAATAAAACTAATACTAAAATAAATTACATACTATGGACTAGTGCTTGTAATCTTAACATTCTTTAGATACAAAAAATTTTAGAGCTAATCGAACAATCATTATAAGATTTTCTGCAAATTTTTTATGTCATTTTTCAAATAAAAGACCATAATTATAAAAATAATGTTGCAATATACATTATTCTAGTACATTCACTAGAGAAACATTTGAAGAAAGTGTTCACAAAATTTTAGAACAATCGAATGATAATAACTTGAGTTATCATGTTTGAAGTGTGAAAATTATGCATGAGATCTAGTTTTGAGAAAAATTAAATTTTAGTTTTGCTACGCGCTTAAATTAAGTATCTAAACTTAAAAAAAATTCCTAAAAATATACTAACATGATATTAACTAGAAAAAATGTAGTTTAAAAGAATTTTTGACAGGTTTCTGTCCCTTTAAATGACAATTTCTGGTTAATTACACGCCCACTTCCGGTTTTCGGTTTGTTATAAAAAAATTAATATCTTATCTTCTAATTAACGTACCGACAAAAGTAAATATGTTTTAGAAAGGTAAATGAATGAACTATCCAAAACATCAAAAATAAAAAAAATGGGAATATTGGCCGAAAATCGACTTTTCAACGTGTTCGGTTACCTTAAATTATAAGTTGAAAATTCTTCAACTTATTACAGTATTCATCAATTAGCTCATCAATAACTTGATCAATTAGCTCATTTTTCTAGCATGTGTCTTAGATTTCTGCGATATCTGATAATTTCCTCATCTAAACAAGTAGGTGTTAATTATCAATAATTTACACCTTCCTGGGGTGTTTGATAATTTATACTTAAAAATTGGAAAAGAAAAGAATGTAGGCATTAAATTAGTGCTTGTTTCTTTTAAGTAAAAACACTGGGAAATGCCAGTTCCATAAAGATTGTACACTATGAAATTTTCTAATAAAAACAGAACATATTTGTTCTGTTCAGTGCTATTTAATCATTATATTTAATGATTAAAATAGCACTGAAAAGAGGAAATGGTAATCAGTTCACCACTTTCTACGACTTCAGTCTCAAAATTTAAAATTTTTTTACACAAATTAAGATCAAATATATTTTGGATATAGCTTCCCTGAACAGAGAAATAAATAAATTTATTCATATAGTGTAAGAAAAACTAATTTATTTCTAGAAGCTTCTTCCTACGAAAATGTTGAAAAATCATGGCTTAAATTTCTCGTTAAAAACTTTATTATGATAGAATTTTGATATCCTTCATTAGAAGAAATCAACTATCTTTCGTTTTGGAGAGAACACATCAGTTGTTACATCTCCATTTGTTTTCTTTCAATTTCAGAAATGTGATTCTTCGAATATTTAATGCTTCCTGCTTGACTCTTACATAATGTGTTGAAAATTCTTCTACCTATTACAGTATTCATGACATTATGTCTAACTTAACAAATAATAGCTTCCCTTCTCAGGTGTGTGGCTTGGAAATCTGCTACATCTGATAATTTTCACATCTTATCAAGTAGGTGTTAATAATCAATGATTTACACCTACTCATTTACATCTTCTGAGATGTCTGAAAAATTATACTTGAATGAGTTGGTGTTAATTTCTGATCATTTACACTTAATTAAGTTGCCCTACCTTTTTTGATTAATTGACACTTAAATATTTAATATAATATCGAACAATTTCATGTCAATGAGATTTCAAAAAAATACTAAATTATTTTGTTTTTATCACAGATATTTTAAGGGAACATACGACTTTTAAACCTCGAAAAAATGGTGGACAACTGCCAAATTCCATACATTATATCCCTGAAACACTGCAATTCACAAACTCACTTTTTTTCTAGAAAAATATCTGTCATATCTCTTATAGTACACACATTTCCAAACCTTCATATTAGTATGTATTTTTTGAGAGAGTAATAAGTATGGGTATAATTTCTGGAGAAAAAATGAGATAGTCACCTTGCGCGCATGATTATGGATAAAATATTTATCTAAACAAAATATTTGGGGTATCTAAGTAATCCAAACTGTCTGTTTGAGAAACT
>BGPR01014184.1:10921-39844 GCA_013235015.1 Araneus ventricosus | reverse complement strand
GAGTAAAATTTACTTAGACGAGAAGATTAGCGGTTTGATTCATTTGTAAATTAACTTTTGAGTAAACATGGCCGAAAAATATACCGTTTGATAAGGGTTAAAGTGGCATATATACGAGGAGATGTGAGTATCATGAGCCATTCCACTCATCAAAATTTATGGATTGTGTCAATGTTCCAGAGTATCAATCTATCCCAACTCCCCCTATGTGTGGGGAATTTCCATTGTATTTGTGAACCCACTTGAAGTATAGGAGGGGTAAATAAGCCCCAACACAGCAGGGCCAGGGAAATACAAGGGCTGGTTCATACCTTTGAAGTTTACGATTTTCCGACAAGCGGAGGGGAAACCAGTTTTGACGTCACTACGCTGTCGGAGTGGGGTCCGAGAGTGTCCACTGGAGATTCCTTCATTCTTAGTTTGTTCTTTCCTTCTCCTATTTGTTCCTGTGTTGTCCAGTGTTACTTGTTATTTTGTTGAAATACTGTGAAAATCTTGCAAGTATGTCTGCTTATGCTATCGCTACCTGTCCAAATTATTACAGGAAAACGAAAGGCAAAGGTGTAATATATCATACCTTTCCAGTATGTCCGAATCGGAATAAAATTTGGATCTCGAAATGTAAAAGGCAAGATCATATAAATGTAAAATACGCTAGGATATGCAGTGATCACTTCAGGCCGAGTGATTACATGGATGACATGAAGAATCGTCTACTTGGTTTAAATCAAAAGAAAATTTTAAAACCTGATGTAGTTCCGAGTGTTAACTTGCCATTGCAAGATAATGGGGAAGATATTTCAAGTAGAAGTGAGAGGAAAAGGAAAAGAAGTATTTTACGGGAAGCAAAAATTAGATTAAAATGTCCGAGTCCTAAAAAAGCATGTGAAACGCCAGCTATGGAGCCATTTACTACACCTACAACCGAAAACATTTGATCATCCTGCTTTGAAACTCAAAAAGAAAATGCATTACTTCCGAAAAGAATTAGATTTCTTGAAAAAGAACTTGAAAAGACAAAAGAGGAGACTAAGAAAAATCAGAGAAAAAAAATAAAAGAAATGAAAACGAAAGCCCAAATTGGCCGTATTTTAACCGGAAATAAAAGTTTAAAAAGTGAAGTGAAAAACTATCGAAAATAGAAGAGAATTTTAAAAATATCTTAACAGCAACTCAGATAAATGCCGTAATAGAAAATAAAAGCAAAATCAAGCGGACAGCAGAAGATATTTCTAGGCATTTAATTATTAGATCTATTTCCAGGTGGGCTTATGAATATTGGCGAAATCAAATAGGAATGCCATTGCCCAGTGCTAGCACATTAAAGAGATGGTGTTCAAAATTTTCTTGTAGACCTGGTATGCTTCATGATGTTTTGCTGGTTATGCAAAAAACGTTTCATTCAAAACCCGAAGCAGGGAGGGTGTGCATTTTAAGTTTTGATGAAATGCACATTGACAGAAAAATTTGCTATGATGTGAGTGAAGATCAAATTTTGGGACCATTTTCAAAAGTTCAACTAGTACTAGCACGTGGAATAATGGCAGGTTGGAAACAACCCGTATTTTTCAATTTTGATACAACAATGGCAAAACATCTTTTGTACGAAATAATTTAAAAAATTGAAGAGAAAGGCTTAATTGTAAAAGCAATTGTTTCCGATTTATCTGGAAGCTCCACACTCTGGAAAGAACGGGAAATTACCTGAAAAAACAATTTTTTATCCATCCTTTAAACTGCAGAAAAGAGAGAGAGAGAGAGAGAGATATATATATGGGCATTTGCCGATCCTCCACATTATTTGAAACTATTGAGAAATCATTTTCTTGACACTGGTTTGGTTTTGAAAGATGGAACTGTTCTTACAAAAAACATCTTCGAAGAAGTGTTTAAAAAAGATCGAGGAGAATACAAATTGTGCCTCAAGCTTAAACCAAATTTGTTGACTGTAAGAGGTAATGAACGACAGAAAGTTTCTCCAGCTAAAACATTATTCTCTGCAACAACCGCAAAAGCACTGTTATTATTAACTAAAAACCAAAGAGCTGCCGAATTTTTTGAATTCGTAGACTTTTTTTGATATCATGAACAGCCTAGAACTACATCCGCCGAGCAACAAACCATTACAATCTGGGTATGGACTTGAATAGTATTTTTCTCAGCAGGAGCAAATATTGCAAAATATGAAGGAAGAAATGAATGGAATGAGATTGCAAGGGAAAAAAAGTTTGGTACCATTTCAGAAAGGCATTTTGATTTCGATATCTTCCTTATCAGGTTTATGGAATGATTTAAAGAATTTTAAATTTTCTTATATTTTAACCTCTCGTCTCACCCAAGATTCCCTTGAAAGTTTATTCAGCCAAATACGAGGTGCTGGCAGATTTTACGATCATCCTTCTTCTCTTGAAATTATTTATCGACTAAGAAATTTACTGCTGGCAAATAAATTACCAATTTTATCTCCAAAAGTTAATACTCTAGAAGATTCCATTAATGAAGGTTACTTAACTGCAGATATTTTAAAAATACTTTTGCTAAATTAAAATACTAAAGTTTCGCAAATATTTACTATGCTTATGATATTTTGATATACTGGCAACCAATTTTAAATATTAAGTAAAAAAAAGGAAAAAAATAATATCAAAACCCTTATAGTAAAAGGATTTTTGTATTTTAGAGCGCGGAGTGTCCGCTTGATGACGTCACAAAGTTCCCCCACTGGTTCTTCGCTGAAGGCTCTATGAACCAGCCCTTGTATTTCTCTGGTCCTGCAACACAGTCCCTCAGGTAGGGTGGGCAAAGTCTCCGAAATGCATGCAACAAATAGGGCAATCGACTCGCTTGGCGATTTCGGCGGCTTGGGCGATTTTGATGAAATTTGGTACCAGATTTGGCGCCAAGAAAATATCGCTACAGATAGATTTATCGTTACAAACAGTATTGTTATACGCAGGTTTCACTGAATTATTTTTGTTTATTTGACATTTATTTGACGGAGAATGACAACAAAATGATAGTTGTTAAAATATTATTGAACGAAGAAAAATAGGTGAATGAAATAAAAATTTTACTACATACTACTAATACCACCATTTTTTTTTCCTAGTATTAATTCTAATTTTACTAATACCCCTATTATTTTCATCCCAAGGACACTGAAGCAAAGTTCGCGGACCTGGAAGTGATCCGAAATAAAACTTTTGCGAGGACAATTATAATATTCTCAATTACACTATATGCCCAAAAGTATCCGGACACTTGCAGATTTTCACATTTTTTAGAATTTCTCCGGATTAACTGACTGCCTTTCAATTTCGGACATATAAAGAATAGACAATAACTCACATTTTACATTGAAGATTCGGTCCTGAGGGCAATTAGGGGACCGTCTACAAACTGATGAAGAAAAATATGTTTTGGGTCCATCCCGCTTCACAGAATATTGATAACAAGATGAAACTTTCGGAAATGGTAATGTGTAATGTGCATAATATTCACAGGAATTTTCGTAAACTCAGCACAAATATTTGGGAAGATATAAAGGTTTTCTTAAAAAATCTCAAATTTTCCCACCTGTTTTTTGCTTATAACATGCAGAGTTTTCTGTTATATACGAAACTTACAGAAAAAATGACAATATGTTAGAGAAGAACTTTGTAAAAATTTAAAAAAGAAAGTTTGCATATTACAGGAATTATGAACATTTGTTGTAAATAATGTTTTACTGCGCATACGCGAAACATAGTGTAATTTTTCTTGCACAACTTTAAAGTCCGACATATAGGGCAACTTATATAAAACATTCAGTTGAATATCATTAGTATTCAGAAAGATACCGTCATTAAAACGAGCAGAATTTTAGTTCCTATCGAAGAGAAGCTAAAAGATGAGGGGTTGTACACAAATTGAAATTTTTTGAACTTATTTCTTTGAATAGTTATATTGAATTGTATAGTGGTTAGAAATTTGCGAAATACCCATGAACACATCTAATATTCGTAACGAATAAAAAAATATATATGTAGAATTATTAAAATATTTTAAGAAAAGAAATTAATTAGATAAAAAATCGTTTCGCCATAAAAGAAATATATTTAAAAATATCGTTTGGCCGTAAAATTGTAATATGTAACTTGTTAAAAATCATGTAAATAATATAATTAAAGTAATAAAATTTTTGTTATTTATAGTGCCTAATTAGCTGGCATTTAAGTTATTCACGTAATTGATAAGTCTTCATGGGTATTCAGCGAATTCTAACCACTATACAATTCAATATAACTATTTAAAGATATAAGTTTCAAAAATATCAATTTGTGTACAACCCCTCATCTTTTAGCTTCTTTTCGACAGGCGGTAAAATTCTTCTCGTTGTAATGCCGATATTTTTCTGAATACTAATGATATTCAACTCAATTTTTTTATATAAGTTGCCCTATATATCTGGCTTTAAAGTTGTGAAAGAAAAATTACACTGTTTCGCGCATGCGCCGTAAAATATTATTTACTAAAAATGCTCATAATTCCTGTAATATTCAAAATTTCTTTTTCACATTTTTACAAAATGCTTCACTAACATATTGTCATTTTTTCTGTAAATTTTGTATAATATAACAGAAAACTCTGCATGTTATAAGCAAAAAACAGGTGGGAAAATTTGAGACTTTTTAAGAAAACCTTTATATCTTCCCAAATATTTGTGCTGAGTTTACAAAAATTCCTGTGAATATTATGAACATTAAACATTACCATTTCTGAAAGTTTCATCGTGTTACCTGTATTCTGTAAAGCGGGGTGGGCCAAATACGTTTTTGTCTTCATCAGTTTGTAGACGGTCCCCTAATTGCCCTCATTACCGAATCTTCAATGTAAAATATGAGTTATTATCTATTCTTTACATGCCCGAAGTTTAAAGGCAATCAGTTAAACCATTCCGGAGAAATTCTAAAAAATGTGAAGATCTGCAAGTGTCCGGATACTTTTGGGCATATAGTGTATATTTGAAATCTATGAAATAGATTTAAAATCTATTCAATACATTTCTTGCAAAAAAAAAACCCAAAAATCGCTGATGCGAATCCTGAGTCTAAATCTAAGGAATATTATCCGCAATTATTCTACTCCGCGTTTGTTGGATATAGCAATAGTTCATATTTAATTTCGATCATTCTGGTCATCATTTTCTTTGAATGTAGAAGTAAATTCTAAAAACTAGAATAAGAACAAAATGCCAAAGTTTCAAACAACCAGTGTTAGTAAATTTTCATGGTTGGACAGCATTTATCAAATAAAAACAGACGCGTTTTCATTTCTTGCTATCTCGTTCTATTTGTTACTTTCTCGTATACGAAGAGAAAGTGGTGTAATCGTCAAAGAATTCGAACTCGAGATTTTGACGAATCTCCACGTTTTAGACCACCCTGAGTCCGAAAAACACAATTTTGGAATTATGACTGTCTGTCTGTGAACACGATAACTCAAAAATTATTAGAGGTACGGGGATGAAATTTGGTATGCGATCTTTAAACATAATTTTTAGCTTTCTATCAAATTTTGGACAAAATCCGTCAATGGGAAGCCTATCTGTCTGTATGTCGAAGTCATGTGAACGCTATAACTCAAAAACTTGAATAGCTAGATGGATAAAATTTGGTACATAGTTTTGTCGTCATAAATGTAGGTCCGTATGCAATTTTGGGCCAAATCTGTCAATGGGAAGCCTGTCTGTCTGTCTGTCTGTCTGTCTGTCTGTCCAAAGTCATGTGAACACTATAACTCAACCAGCGGGAGTGTTCTCCCCTAAACTTTCTCGTATACTCCTAACACATGTAGAGAAAACTAGAATAATAAAAGACGTCAAATAAACTTCCGCCGCAAGTAAACCAAAGTTGGAACCACGCGTGGTTTGAAGGATCAAAACAAATTCAAATCCCCTGCGCATTCTTTTGCGCAACAGGACCTGGCGAGACTCCCTAAATGTTTGCTTCCTTACAAAATCGCGCCAGAATTGGTTTTTGGCAAACTGCCAAGTTTCGGAGTCCCTTCTTCTTTGCACAGGCATTGCCACGAGTAGGCATGCGCAGGCAGTTAGTTTCAAAACTGAACAAGTATGCGATTATACAGACCGACAGACAGTCAAACCTTTGACGGATTTGGCCCAAAATTTTATACGGACCTACATTCATGACGATAAAACTGTGTACCAAATTTTATCCCTCTAGCTATTCAAGTTTTTGAGTTATAGCGTTCACATGACCGCGGACGTACAGATTGACAGACTTCCCGTTGACAGATTTTGTCCAAAATTTGATAGAAACCTACAAATTATGTTTAAAGACCACATACAAAATTTCATCCCCGTAGCTCTACTAGTTTTCGAGTTATCGTGTTCACAGACAGACACACAGACAGACATACAGACATAATTCCAAAATTGTGTTTTTCGGACTCAGGGAGGTCTAAAACGTGGAGATTCGTCAAAATCTCGAGTTCGAATTTTTTGACGATTACAATACTTTCTCTTTGTATGCTTCGTATACGAGAAAGTAAAAACTTGAATAGCTAAATGGATAAAATTTGGTACACAGTTTCATCGTCATGAATGTAGGTCCGTACAAAATTTTGGGCCAAATCCGTCAACGGGTTGACTGTCTGTCGGTCTGTATAATTTACTACTGAAACCAATCTGTTATCTCCACGCGCATGCGTACTGGAAGCAATCTTCTGCGCGAAAGGAGCTAATTACGTCAGTTTGTCCTTGAGACGGCAAGAGTGAAACCTAGCAGTGTGCGATAGATATGCGTTTTAATCGGTGCGCATCTCTTTGAATTTTATTTTTGACCTAGATATTTTTCAATCACTATAATGAAAAACCAGTCATTGGATTCTGGATAACAGTAGGTTCGAATTTTTTTAGGGAAGGAGAAACGGCACTTTTTTGGGGAGGTATACGAGAAAGTTTAGGGGAGAACACTCCCGTTGATTTCAGACAAATCTCCAGCGTTAAAATGTATGAGATATGCAACGCTGAGAATGTGTCTGACTAAAACATTTTGCGACACTGTAAACTGTACGCGCATCACCGTTAGAAAGCTGCAAGCGCAGACATTGAATTAAGAGCACGATGTGGGTTCAAAAGTGAATAATGGACGGAAATTGTGATTTTTCAATCTTGATCTCTTCTTAACAAACGGAGCGATCATCTCTGAAAGATGACTGTTTTATGTTTCTTTATTTGCTCAGAATATTTTACTTTATATTTGAATGAAATTTTTATTTATATTGTTGCAAAAGGTCTCTCTGTGGTGTATGATGTAAACAGTCCAACACGCAGGATAATGGAGAATGAAGGTTTATTTACAAATATGCAGGAAAACACGTAGCACAGGTACAGGAAACAATAGTTCTTGCACAGATTATCAATGTAAACAGACAACAATTCGCAGGTAATGACAGTTCAGCACTTTGTTATCTAACAGCACAAACAGTCAGCAAATAACTAGTAACGACAATAACAGCTCAGCTCACCAGCTGATTAACTCACACAGCGGATGGAACTCCGAAGACGTTCGCGCTTCAAAGCGAAGTAACCAGTCGATCAAAGATGCTGCTCTGGTCTAGGCGCGGTCCTTAAATATTCTCTCCGACAGGTCGTGACGTCACATGGTGTTTTCTCGCGTATTCCCTTTCCTAGTAGAAATATCGAGAAAAGGGTTGCTTTTTCGGGAATCATCTATTTGTCGCCAAGGTCGTCGCCAAATCGTTAAAATGGTCGCCAAGTTTGTCGCCAAGGTCAGGAGTGCCATAACAGACGCTGAGGTCACTCCGTGCTTAACCTTGTAAAACTCTCTTCCCAACCATAAGACTTTCATTGCTAGGAAGCGGCTTTCCATGTTTGTAACAATATTGTACAGTTACGTTCACTTGTTTACAACTCGTTTCAAGTACTGTTACAGACGTACGACAAACTGCGCATGTTTTTTGGCTTTTGTTGGGAAATTTCGAGCTAAGAGAAGCTATGTTTGGCCTAATGCAAGCTTCTTACAGAAAAATTTCCCAATTAATTTGAATCCATTTCGAATATAGTCCTTAGCCCTTGAAGAAATGGAGTAGAATGGATTCCTTGTTTGTTTGATTTTCCATTACCTCTGAGTTTATCTTAGTTTTTTTGGCTTTCTTTGAATGATGTTGATTTCCATTGGTCTTTGTTTTTTGTTTGCAGCTGCAGTTGTGCGCGACTTAAACATTGCATAAATTTTATTGTCTAAATTTTATTATCAAATTTTATTGTTTTTAAATAAAAAAAAGTTTTTGTTGTTTTTGTTTAAAGTTTAATTGACAATTAATTTTTAAATTTATTCTAATTTTTCTAGTTGATTGTTTTTAAGCATATCACCTATAAAGAACTATGCTTTAAAATGCTTCAAGCTCTTTCAAATTTGTGCTAACTGAAGTGTTTTCATATCTTCTTTATTCTTATGTGTTATGCACAGGAAGCGAGTTTGCCAATATCACTTGTTAGTCTCGTAAAGTAGAGACAGGCAGCTTGAGTAATACTAGTTATGAAGAGCTGCTGGATAAGCTAAAAGCGTCCTGGCTTATTGCATGCAGTGGAATTTCTATGAGATGGAGCATTTTTAGAAATGACGAATCGTATGATTTAAAATAGACATTTATTAGACGACCACATTTAAGAACGTATTTACATATCACATCTTATAGTAAAGCAACAGCTTACAGCTGAAGTCTCTCCGAGGAGAGAATGCTTAGAGAACCGTAGGTCTCTCTCCTTCCCCCTCCTTCTAAATGACATAGTAGAGACAAGTATATATACTCTAATAATCATCTACATATCAGCTGCGGGAATCGGATAGACAACGTCATACTCCGATTAAATAGCTGCTAAAAAATGGACGTCAAGTGAAGTGATTAGTTTAAAGAAAGAATGCTTCAAACCTTAGAATAAAGGTACGAGAGACAATTTAGAAAAGATGCAAGCTTCTTAGCTTAAAAAGCAGAATCTCCCAACATTATGTTTAAAGAATTTTGTCTAAATGAGTAAGTAATGAGATGCTTTAGTAATTGAAGCCTTTGTTCTTGCGAACTGCCTTGACCTTCTAAAAAGCACTTTGCTTTTGATACAAAAATTCTAATACAAGAGGCAAAATAGGATAAAGAATTAAAAATATACATACATTAAAAAACAGAAAACAAAATATATGTGTGTTTTTGTAGCGTTTTAATGCGCGTGGAACTTTTTGAATTAATACTGTTTTAATAAATTTTACAATTTGCCAGCAAATCAATAAATATATGTTTTTACAGTTAAAAATTTCGTAATAAAATAATGGTGAGAATTTCAGAGTAATATCTCACAACTGGAAAAAGAAAATATTTAGAAAGTTTACTTGTATCCTTAAATCCACTTATAATTTAAATCTTGGCACTTATTTTATTCTTCAACAACTTTATCCAGTTCCTCTACAAAATTAATCTGTTTATTATATTTTTAAATAGCTTTTCTTTGCATATATTTTGCCTTCTAGCAATCATTTAATATTAATTGCACAGTTACAAAAGTCTTTCTTGCATTAATTTTGCAGCCTTCCTGTTCTTCGAGCTTTCGCATTCAGACAGACTATTCTAGCAATTTTGTTTCTCTCAATTTAATTAAACGTAGAACTAGATTGGAAACCAAAAATATTTAGAACAGATGAAGAATAACAAACTGAAATACAAAAAATCGACAAGTGATAAAATGATTTATTTAATTGAGGTCATTCGCGACATCCGTTTCGCAACTTATATTTAAAAAGTTCTAAGAATGAGTTCAGAATCGTAATCCGCTGGAATTAGTTTTCTACAACTTCATCTTGCATAGTTTAAAAATGACATTTAAGATAATTCTGAGTATCATCTAGCTTACTGTCTGTCCGCCACGACGGCGCTGTTCGCCAAGTTGTCTAGTTGACGGCGGTCGTTATAGAAACTGGTTATGTTTGGGAAAATCCATTTCGAATAGGAGGAATCCGACGGAGGTCAGTTTTTTTGTTTGTTTGTTTGTTTTTAAATTCTTGGCGTCGGTTTTCGGCGGCAGTTGAACATTTGTCTTCTCGATTTTCCCTCAGTTGCGCGCTCCTTCCCATTTGAAGCTAAGTGCGCCAATGTAACAAACTTAAACGAACGTCTACCTACTCGAAATGGATTCCTCCTACGATAACCTGTTTCTATAGCGACCACCGTCAACTAGACAATTCGGCGAACAGACAGTACAAGAAAACATCCATTTAACCGCTTCCCTTACACATTTTTTTGAAAAAAGTTGCAAAAAATCATCACATTTTTTTATTTTATTATTAAATACAGGGAAACGAAACAAAACAAAATATGTTGGTTTTAAGTTGAATTTATAATTTTTTACAGGTGTAAAAGCATTTAGTTTTAATATTAGTTTACTATCCCGAGTTATCTCGGGCAAGCGAAAAAAAGTTAAATATTAGTCTTTGTATGATAGTTTTTGAAACAAGGGACAACACAAAGTGATACCTAACATTCTGTACACTGGTATCTGGTCTCTTTTCTTACTGGTTTACCACTGGAATCTCTTTTACGGGAGCATAGAGTACACTGTCTCGTTGGATTTGATTTTTTTTTTCAGTTGCAGGAATAACATCTGGAAAATGCCTTGACGTTAACCTGACTAATCACTAGCTGAAAAATCATCGCTTTCGCTATCTTGCATCATCGCCATTATTTTACTTTTTTTCAAAGCAACTATCCTTCCTTATGCATTACTAATCCACAAGCCGACGTATACTATACAATAGGGAAACACGTGACCAGTCCCGCCAAAAGAACCGCGAAACCAATAAAACTTGGCAAACTGCCAATGAAAGCTGAATATTTCATTTCAATTCCTCCAGGCCGAGTAAAACCGTGATAAAACAATCGTACTGGCAAATTCTGCTTCGCCCGAGTTTTCTCGGGATAATAATTAACTGCGATATATACGAACCCGAGATAACTCGGGATAATCAAGCAAGCGGTTAAAAAGAATATTCTGACCCGAATACAGGAAATTGATACTTTCTTTTCGGAACATTGGTAAGCTCATCAAAGGTTAAAACGCTAAATAAGAGAAAGAATGTTATGATTTCTGTCCTCTGGCTGTGCTAACCAGCATTACACAAATATTGGTGGGCCACGTGCATTTCAGCAACAAATTGCTCGCTGCGATCGAGCTGGCTGCTGAAAGTATTTCTGGCCTTCCTCCAAGCTAAACTGTATTGCGGGTCAGTTTTCCTTGAAACTCCTCAGGTAGGCTGCCTATTCCCATATACTGGAGCCATTTCAGACCTGTACCTCAGGCGCTACCTTTACGCTCCAACATTGGTACCGACTTTGTGAAAATTTTGCCCGATTTTATGGGTAGTGCATAGTTGTGTTCTATATTTTGCATATTTTTATTTTGCCACTTGCTGTTTTGATCATTATTTTCCTCTGTATTTTGCCTGGAACTGGGCTTTGATCTTTGAATTTAGTTGTCATCTAGAGTGGCTACTATTCCATATTTTATTTTATTTCATATTCTTTTTTTTTATCTGAGACGAGGTGAGTCTCGATGGTCGCACTGTGGTATGGGAGGTTTCTCTATTTTCTCTGATTCTTGTTTTCATTTTGTCGACTTCTTTTCGCGTTCTTAGTCTTTTATTTTGAGAAAACCTTTTACTATTAGTTGCTTTGTAGCCTTTAGAGTTCTTTTGTCGGAGCAGTTTATCGCTCGATAGGTTTTCAGATATACCGTGTGCCTAGGCGGGACGGCTATACCGTTTATGGTTTACGCTTCAAGATCACTTTGACCAATAAAAGATGCTGCACTTCCCCTTTTGTCGTAACTCGTGGGTTTGGCTAAATATGACTGACCATATGAGATTAGAAATAACACCTAAGAGGCATTGGTAGCTGTGTTCTTTGGTTCTCTTTTCACTGCCCATGGACTTGTCTATTTTTGTCTCCTAACAGTAGCAATAAATTTACCTGTCACAGATGGGGTGCAACAATAGGAGAGGGGAGTAAAACTATCTACCGGTTGATTAGAAGGAAGACATATTAGATCTACGAAAAGGGGCGTTACGAGGGCGAATCAAATAGTAAGTTACACTTGGCGGCAGTAGGCAACGTATTGTAAATAGATCGTAGTAATTTCGTGGGGTTGCAGAATAGATAGAAGAGCTCCGGAAGGAAAAATCGATTGTTGTCTTTTTCCAGCGAACGTGTTTGGAGAACGGTTCGTAATGGCTCGGAAGCTGCATCTGTACTCCAAATTGGAAGTAAGAGGAACTGTACGTCTTTTATGGGCTAAACGCTGGAATTGCACAGACACTCATCGTGAAATTGTCGCTGTTTATGGCAATCATGCAATATCGAAGTGGTGCTGATAATTTGAAGATGGCCGCATACTAGGGCGACTTGCAACTTCCATCAGTGCTGAAAATGATACCGTTATTGAGCAAGTTATTCGGAAAATTAAACGCATAAAACTTAAGGAAATTTCGAGTATGGTAGGTTTGTCCCCTCCTACCATACACCTAACTAAAACAGACTAAACTGGTTGTATTGAAACGGTTGGAAAACGCTGGAGCAGCTTTCTATTTTAGAGTAACAGAAAAACGTATTGTACGGTGCGATAAATGTTTCAATTCGTTTGGAGAATACGTCAAAAAACGACTCATGCTTATTTTGTTCAACGACGATTCTTTATTCGTCTGTTTCTTTTGTGTCGTTTTTACTCAAGTGTAACTTACTCTTTGATTCGCCTACCTGTTGGTACCGTATTGGTTTAGTAGTAAAGCATCTGTGTTGGAGATTCAAATGAAATTGTTCAGTCACTGAATGAAACGCATCTCATTGGTTAATTTTCATGACGTAGCCGAAGTTACGGCACTAGTCGAAGTTGATTGGTTGTTACAATCTATATATTTTGTTCATTTGTGTTTTTAAGCAAGCAGTCGAATGGATGGCTGTCAGTGAGTGTGTAAGCTGCAAGACAGCAGAATGTTTCTTTTTAAGTAAACTGGATTAAAGCTATTTTGTATTTTAAACTGCCTGGTATCTGCGTTACTCTGCAATTTACACTCACGACATGCCAACAGTCTGCACCAGCCTGGACGAAGAAAAAGAAACTCCTCTGATACCCCATCCCCATTTTAACACCGCTATGCCACATCCCTCCCTTCATGTCCAGAGTCACACCCATCAGGTGTTCTGTGGCAAATTCAAAGGCTATCTATAAGTGTTTCCAAAGGCTTCCAGATAAGAGTTAAGATCCTTCTGGTATCAATGTAGTTAGTCTTTCTGCATCGCATCAGCTTAACTTGTAATAGAATGCCAAAACGATTCGCTGCATTTCCCACTAGTGCGTCATTCAACCGTCCCTTTTCTTCGTGCTCAGTAAACACGCTGCGGGGGAACATCTAGCTGTTACCTAGCATCTTTTGCCGCCTTGATGAACACCTGTTTGGCCTCGCATGAGCAACACGCAATGCAGCAACGAAGTAGTTACCGAATGTTTTGTAAGGAGCTGTGTTTGCATCTAATGAGACATGTAGGCAACAGTTGATTATTCCGAATTCCTACGCCTCTGACACTCTCTCTGGCTTCTTTTATTTGTGATGCCGACGCAGCATGATGTGTTAAGTGTAATAAGATTCTCTCTACTCATTAACGTCTACTTGGTTCTACTGTACCTCTCTGACACTCTCTCTGGCTTCTTTTATTTGTGATGCCGATGCAGCACGATGTGTTAAGTGCAATAAGATGCTCTCTACTCATCGACTGTGATGTTTAGTAAGTTATGAATCAGTTAACTCAAGTAGCTGTGTTCAAACTTTATGCTTTCGTAGACAAACTATTCTACTGAACGTTATACTTATTATCATTATGACTTTCAATAAAGAAAGTGCATCTATCGTATGTCTGTTATTTCAACGGCTTCCAACAAGACAAAATGTGTCATTTCTGTGCTTGTACAGAATGCCTCGAAAGGTTATTTACAAATTTTAAGGATAGGTCAGGCATACAGAAACAAGTCATTTTTGCAACAGAACATGGGGTCGGAAACTCAAGGGGGCCCGCTACAGACAGTGACGTAGTGACCGGGAGGAAGGGGGTATTGATGGCCCGGGCGCCAGATTTAGGCGGCGCCATGCAGTCAAAACTTTACTGAGTTTATGCTATTTTTAAAGCAAAATATGATGACAGGGTTTTTAAATTAACCATGCCCCAAGCATCATTTATCCTTGCTAGGCCACTGATGAGGACTTGGGTACAAAAAATCATATTATGACCCTTTGCGCCACTGGCTGCAAGGAGTCTTTGTCAGTGAATTAAGTAAAAGAAAAGGATATACCAGCTAAAATGCACAGCACAGTTTTACATAATACATAATGGCGCACACAGTAATACATAATGGCGCAGTAACCAGTGCAACAATAACATAACAAAGCCCTCGTTCAGTAGAGGCCCGGATAACAGCGATTCTACTGTTATGAAAATATGTGGTACTGCACGCACAATTCTAATGCTGAATGAGTCTACTTACTTTTCTTATATATTTATGGGCATGTTACATTTCACTCGGCACGGTTTTGTGTTAGCTGAACGTTCCCTACTGAATCTGAAATCCAAATCGGAAATTATCTAACATCGCAGAAACGTAAAGGGCAAGATTCGTGCTCATATGAAACCAGAGAAACGTCGCGGTAGTTTAATTTTCACAGCAACTGAGTATCTTACAAGAGAGAGAAGAACGCAAACATATAGTTCATTAAAGACCACATATACAGTCGGACCTCTATTTAACGAAGCCTCTAAATCCCGAAAAAAAGTTCGTTATATGGAAAATACGTTAAACAGAGATTCACCTTTTAAAATACTTTAAACTACACAAAACAGATTTTAAATTCATAAACACTAAATATTATTAAAAAAGTAATTAATCACACCTTTATTTTTTAAATTAATATATTTGTTTTATATATTTTACCCATCAAAAAGAAATCTGCAAGTAAAACAAGAATAGAACAAATCATTGTCCGGAAATACACTGTATTTTCAATTTAAAAAATAATTTTGTATGAAAATTAATGAATTTTAGCATTTCATCATACGAAGATTTGTTGATTTCTGCATCATAATCATTTCCATCTTCATCATCTTCGTCTTCATCGCAATTCATTGCTGTACTGTTTTTATTTTTCACAGTCCACTTCAAAACTGCCTCATCCACATCTTCATAGACACATGCTTTTAAACGTTTTGAACAAGAATTCGATGAATCATAATTTTGTACCTTATCACGATTTTTTTTATTATGATTGATAAGCTGTTTGGAGGAATACCAAATTTTAAAGCAATATCCTTTTTTCTCACGCCTTTATCCACCTCATGAAGAATTAAATTTTTTTCTTTGATGCTCAAGCACTTTCGCTTTGGCATTTTCCAGCTTCAAGGTCATTGATCACCATAAAATGTGTTAAAAGAAAGAATAAGAAAGAATATTTTGAGCAATAGGGAGAAAAAAAATATTGGATCACAAGAAAAATTTCGTTAAATAGAGAATGCACTTCGCTATTTGGAGGTTAATTTACGAAGAAATTTTCAAGATGTTCTTGGTTCCAATAAAAAGTTCGCAAAATAGAGGTTCGTTAAATAGAGATCCGTGTTAGAAGATATACGCATTTCCTGTTTTTCGTTAGGCAGTAACGTCACTCGACTCTATAAAGGAGGTGCACGGGCACAATGTACACACAAGAGTAAGGCTCCAAAACCCTACGGATTAAATGTCTAACACAAATGAAAATACTTTATAGAGGAAACCATTAAAATCAATCTACGCAAAACATATTTAATTTGAATTACAAAATCAGTATTCCTGACAAACCAGCTGGTCGCTAAAAGCCGCTAGTCTATACTTATAAAAGGCAATGTTTGCGTCTGTGTTTGTCTGCGATTTCCAGACAAATCTATCGCACTTACAGCCATGAAATTTGGCACACAGGTAGTCGTAATGGTGACTGAATGCACATCGAAGCCGAAATTTTAAAATTTATTCTAGAAAATTTTTTAATTTAATTTTTGTGTTGTTTTGGGTGATTTTTCCCACTAATTTCTCAATAGCATGGTTTCGGATAACTGTACGACAAAAATAGATACACCATCGGAAAGAGCACGCGATTTCCGTTCTAATGAAGTTAGTTTTGAATTTCTAACGTAATTTACTTAATTTTGCGAAATTTTTAAAAAATAGCAAGTTTCGCCATTGCAATGTTATACTTTTGTTTTTAAATTTGTTGCATCAGACTTTCTACTAAAACTATTATTTTCAATTTTTTTTCAGCTTATCACTAGAACGGTTCTGCCGGATTTAAAACAAGAACGGTTAAAATATCTTTTCCCGTTTTTTTTTTAATTAATTTTTTGTTGGGCAGATGAAAGTTATTTTTCTCGAGCTAATTTTCTCCCGCGACACTTTCTCGGAACGCGGCTGGCTATGTGATTGGTTGAAGGGGAGGTGACGTCATAACCTTGAATTGGGTGACTGATTATTATTTTCGGCATTATCTTAACGTATTATTTATTCATCTCGCATACTTTGATTGCAGTATAATAATTTTCACGTTGCGATTTTTTAATATTGTTTATCGCAAAAAAAATAAGCGGGAAATCAATAATGTGTATCTTTTGTTTTGATTTTGTTTTTAAAACTTTTTCATGTCATTGTGGGCGGTTTTCTTTTATTTTGTTAAAGTCCTGATTCCACGGGCAACGCCGTGCGCGTACTGCTAGTAATTAATAAAAAGAGGTTGTGTTACTAAGGTTAGTCAGCAAATATAATAATTGCTTTAACTGAAGATAGTTAACTTTTGTTTATTTACAGAACCCTTTTTCAATCAATCTAACAGTTTATTCTCTTCAAAATATGATGGTGATTCTTCAATAGCTTCACCGACTCTAACGCGTTTTAGTACTGCATCTATACTTATAAAAGGCGATGTTTGTGTGTGTGTGAGTTCTGCGTGTCTGCGTGCGATGTCCAGACGAATCTATCGCACTTGCAACTTTGAAATTTGGCATACAGGTAGTCGTAATGGTGACTGAATGCACCTCGAAGCCGAAATTTTAAAATTTAATCTAGAAAATTTTTTATTTAATGTTTTGTGTTGTTTTGGTTGATTTTTCGCACTAATTTCTCAATAGAATAGTTTCGAATAAGTTTACGACAAAAATATATACACCATCGGAAAGAGCACGCGATTTCCGTTCTAATGAAGTTAGTTTTGAGCTTCTAACGAAATTTACTGAATTTTGAGAAATTTTTAAAAAATAGTCAGTTTTGGCATCTAAATGTTAGTTTTGTTTTTAAATTTGTTACATCCGACTTTCTAATAACACTATTATTTTCAATTTTTTTCAGCTTATAACTAGAACGGTTCTGTCGGATTTAAAACAAGAACGGTTAAAATATCTTTTCCCGTTTTTTTTTAATTAATTTTTTTCTGGGCCGTTGAGAGTTATTTTTCTCGATCGAGGCACTTCTTCGGAACGTTGCTGGCAAATCTGATTGGCGGACGCGCAGGATACGTCATGACGTTGAAATGAATAACTTTGATTATTAATTTCGACATTATCTTAACGTATTTATTCATCTCGCATACTTTGCTTGCAGAATAATAATTTTCACGTTGCAATTTTTTAATATTGTTTATCGCGAAAAAAATAAGCGGGAAAATCAATAATATGTATCTTTTGTTTTGATTTTGTTTTCAAAACTTTTTCGTGTCATTGTGGGAGGGTTTTTTTTTCCCCTTTTTGTTGAAGTCGTGATTCCACGGGCAACGCCGTGCGCGTACTGCTAGTAATAAAATAAAACAGCCTCAACAGTGTTGAGCTATTTTTACAGTGTGTTTTACTCAGAACCCTAGAACTGCGACTGTGAACTGAACTATTCCAACAGTTTGATACTTTTTTATTCACTCGAACTTTAGATATGCGCAGGGGTGGCGCCAGAGGGAGACCGGGAGGCCCATCGGGGGGGGGGGGGGTTGTATCCCGCCGGGAAAATTTTTGTACGGGGTATTCAACTGTAGCTGATAAATAATAATCTGGCGAAAATTTAAGACCAATTTCATTACACTCGTCCCTCCCCCCGTGCAACAGGTTGTGTCCCCCTATCGGGCAAACTCTAGCGCCATTCCTGGATATGCGATTAAGAATTGAACAGTTAGTTTTTATTCTTTTATTATCGAGTGACGAATAAAATGTGCTTGAGAATTATGCTTTTAAGTGTACATTTTGTTTGTGTATATATTTGTGAATAATTTTTTTTCTTTCTCTCTTATTCTAAAAAATTTTTCCAATTATGCTTCAGTATTAATATTTTTTATTTTTCTCATTCTTATCTTTTTATTTTTAAAATTATCTCCTTTTTTATTTTTCAATTTATGTAGGATTTGTTCGTGTCACCACCAGGTGGCGCAGCAACTCTCGTGATATAACGCTACTCGATGTCACCGAGGGCAAGAGGTCAGATCAGATCGAGTAGGAGGTCCGTTGTCTTTAGCTTCCGCGAAGGGGAGATTCCAAAGTCCAGTAACTGACCACAGGTCAAGCCCAAACATTATATGTGCACGCAGTGGTAGCAATGTAGACTCTCCGACAGCTGAATTATTACTTCTGTTAAATAAGCTCATCATCATATGAAAATTCTCCATCATCCTTATTCATAATAGTGCAAATAAATGGATATGCTACTTCAAGTGTGGTGATTGGTGTTATTTCAAACCCATATTTATTACAGCACAACCCCGGTTAAACGAACCAAATGTGGGGAAGCCGTTTCGGGTTAAGATTTTTTTCGGTTAAGCCATGAACATCTATTACTATTTTGTATCGAATGACATTATGTAATTCTGAAATGTTCTGAGTGTAAAGCGAATTCAAAACTCTCTTTGTAGGCAGCACGTATGTTCCTTATTAAAGTTAACCTTCCCTGGGCGCAATATTCGCACGGGCGAGTTGCGGCTCAATGCGCCTAACAGGCACAAGAAAACAATATCGCAATTAATATTGTTAGTACCCACCAATTTTAATTTTAGCATTCTAAAATTAATCACCTATCTTGTTGAGGAGGCTTAAAAGAAAAAAAAATGGGGATATAGTTTCAAAAAATTTTCGCCTTCGCGGTTATTTCCGTGCAGTGCAGTACAGTACAGTAGTCTCGATAATTCGAGTTTCGAGTTTTCCATAAATCCGAGTTAGTGAAAAAAAATAATTTAGCTCCAAAATAATGACCCACACATACACAACACGTGAAAGAATTACTACATCTGGTTTTTATTGTTGTCCGACGGGTCATATGTCCACTGCGCACCCCGAAGCCACCTGCAGAAATGCCCCCTCCCAAAGAAAACGGGATATATATAAGATCGATATATAGGAGCAATGTGTTTAAACCAAAAAACAATTGACAATTATTTTAAGATATTATAATTAACCTGTTGCTATCAGTAGTTATGTTATAATATGTAAGTACATTTTTCATTTAATTATACTACACTGAATTTTGAAAATTGCTTTTATTTCCATGTATTTATTAAATTTTATTTCGATAATTCGAGTTTTCGATAGTTCGAGGTAGGCCCGGTCCCGTCCACCTCGAATTATCGAGACTCTACTGTACGCGTTTTTTACTTTCTCGTAGACGAAGTATACAAAGAGAAAGTATTGTAATCGTCAAAAAATTCGAACTCGAGATTTTGACGAATATCCACGTTTTAGACCTCCCTGAGTCCGAAAAACACAATTTTGGAATCATGTCTGTCTGTGAACACGATAACTCGACTACTATTAGAGCTACGGGGATGAAATTTGGTATGTGGTCTTTACACATAGTTTGTAGGTTTCTATCAAATTTTGGACAAAATCCGTCAACGGGAAGTCTGTCTGTATGTCCGAAGTCATGCGAACACTATAACTCAAAAACTTGAATAGCTAGATGGATAAAATCTGGTACACAGTTTTATCGTCATAAATGTAGGCCCGTATAAAATTTTGGGCCAAATCCGTCAACGGGTTGACTGTCTGTCGGTCTGTATAATTTACCATTGAAACCAATCCATACGCATGCGTACGTCTGTGCTCGCGAAAGGAGCGATTACGTCAGTTTGTCCTTGAGACGGCAAGAGTGAAACCTAGCAGTGAGCGACAGATATGCGTTTTAATCGGCAGGCACCCCTTTGAATTTGATTCTTTACCTAGATATTTTTCAATCACTATAATGAAAAACCTTCTGATAGTCATTGGATTCTGGATAACAGTAGGTTCGAATTTTTTTAGCCACGCGGGGGAAGGAGAAACGGCATCTTTTGGGGGAAGTATACGAGAAAGTTTAGGGGAGAACACTCCCTCTGGTTGGATTTACGATTTCAGAGGCCTGTCATGCGATTTCAGAGGTTTGTCTCAGAGGTTTTTCGGATAAGCGGGTTTCGATTAACCCGAGTTCGGTTGACCGAGGTTTTACTGCATTCTATTTTCTGTGTATAAATACCATAAAGAGTTTTGCTGCGCTGTTATTTTCATTTTCTGATTTCTCAAGCCATACGTTTACATTTTGTTCCCACGTTTGGCATCATCAACACATCCACTGATATGTTTTCTTTTCATCTGTATTTGATAGGCACTGTAACAAGCCGATAAGTATTTTTTTTTTAAATCCTTAATAAAGATGATGTTTTCAAATCCATTCAACCATTTGGTAGTCGTAAGGATTACAGGCACTGGAGTATGAGACGGTGTCCTATTAATATTGACACAGGGTTGATTGTGAATCCATTTCAAAAATCCCGAAAACATAATTTCGAATAATTTCAGAATGTTAATACACTACCCATACATACCTGCATATTTTTTAAACGACTGGATTTTCACTAATTTATGTTTTTTATATATTTGATAAAATATCTTAATGTTATATTTGATCTAGAACAAAATTTGGGTACTTACGTATTAACGCCAATTTGGCGGTTTTTAAGTGCCGCCAACGCCACCGCAGCTACAGATTTGGCGGTTTTTGTACTTACGTATTAACGCCAATTTGGCGGTTTTTGTAAACAAGATTGCTCTTTATTGGCGCATTACCGCCAATCTGTAGCCTCGGTGGCGTTAATACGTAAGTACCAAAATTTGAGATAGTAAAATCTCTGGCAGAATTCCAGATGTGAGAACGTAAAAAAATCGAAATTCCTGATAAAACCAGTACACAGTCAATCCCAGTGGCGAATCCAGGGGGGAGGGCTATCGGGCTGCAGCCCCCCCCCCCAAGAGCTACGTCAGAATTCTTGATTTTATTTAAAATCACTACAACTGTTTGTTCTTAATTTCTCTTTTTAAAAAAATTAATAAAAACGTGACAATATTACTTTCTGGCTTGACAGGTTCGAAAATTTTCCTACTTCTGTAGTCATTCCACTTGTACTTGTAGCGTTGACGCGGTCGAAGACATTTTTTGGCTAGTTATTTCATCGTATTTTTTATTAAATTATCGAAAGTATTGTATTGTTTTTTATGATTCTTATTGCCAGGTGAGTAAAGTCTGTAAAGTTAAAGCATTTGGTTTACATAAGCCCTAAGGTCTGACATTCGTCACGACGATACAGAATTTTTATGACCTCAGCCCTCCTCCCCCCCAGGCCCAAATCCTGGATTCGCCACTGGTCAATCCTGTTGACAATCTATAAGAAAAAGACGGCTTGACAGTTTTTAGGCACCAACGTGAGTTCGCGACACGTACTTGAAGAAACTTCGGCGTATACTATGGCGGGTACTCAATAAAACAAGTACCTGACTTATCATACCAATAAAAATAACGCTCGTTGAGATCTAACTTAAGTTTGCTGATCTAATCCAGTTAAAAGAGCACAGAGCAGAAAAAGAATAAGCCGTTTCAAAAGTAGCATGTCTCAAGAGGTATTATCAGCTGATGATACGTTTCTTTTCCTTCGCAAATTCTTTATTTTTTCGTCATTCGAAATTCCATTCAACTTTTTTTTATTTTATATTACCCTTTCCTTCGATAACGGTCACGATCGTACTTTATCATGTACTCGCCGTTACTTTGTGAGGTAACCGAATTCTTATCTCCTTTTTTTTCCTTACGCAGTCATTTATTTTGTATCACTTCTTTTCAAAATATTGACTTTGTTCATGGAAGATGATCGACTGCGTGTCGAAAATTAAATTTTCTTCGCACTTTTATTGAACACTTTTATTTAAAGTTTCTAGTTTCATGTTTGTAAAGATGGAATTTTATAATAATTTTAACGTAGGACTACGTTCCTCCCATTGGGGTCTCAGAAAGGAATTTGATTCACACCCCAAAACGCCACAGAATACGTTGTATGGGAGATCCTCTGTTTCTCGGTAACTACATATGTTAAAAACATAACTAATGTCTTATTTTAGAGATAAAGGGTAACAACAGAAGTTAGAAAAAAAAAATTGAAAATCGGAATTGTAGTTCAGCGATTACTGAGTCGCACAGTTGGCCAAAAATAGGCATGAATTGGTGACGCGATCCTCTATATCTCGGTAACTACGTATGTTAAAAACATGACTAATGTCTTATTTTAGAGATAAAGGGTAACAACAGAAGTTGCAAAAAAAATTGAAAATCGGAATTGTAGTTCAGCGACTACTGAATCGCACAGTTGGCCAAAAATAGGTATGAATTTGTGACGCGATCCTCTATATCTCGGTAACTACATATGTTAAAAACATGACTAATGTCTTATTTTAGAGATAAAGGGTAACAACAGAAGTTACAAAAATACGCATGAATTGGTGACGCGATCCTCTATATCTCGGTAACTACATATGTTAAAAACATGACTAATGTCTTATTTTAGAGATAAAGGGTAACAACAGAAGTCACAAAAAAAAATTGAAAATCGGAAAAGAGACAAGCGAGCAAAGTAGTACTACGCCTTTAACATCAGCGGTTGTTTGAAAAAGTCAGCCTCCCATCATTTTTTTCACTCACTTCCGATATACTAGAATCCTCGAATTTTTTACGCTTGTGTTTTCTCGATGACAATACACTGTTCTAGTATTTTCAGAACTCAGTTATCAGTTAATCGATTAATTTAATTAAATTTGATTTCATACAGTGGCGCCACCTGATAGTGGATCTGAGAAAACAAATTTCAAGATTTCTTATTATTCATAATAATGAATTATAAATTAAAGAAAAAATAAATTAAACAATTCTTCCTCTTGGTACACAAATAAAAGTGTTTTTAAAAGCTGTTTTTATTAAATTTATTTAATTTGTTTTGTTTCAAATTTATATAGACGGAATTTTGTATTTGATTCATCGCTCACTTCTGGATATACTAGATTTCTGAAAATTTGAGCAGCTATGTGTTTCCGATGACAACACAATATTATATTTTTCCCTTTTGAATAATCAGTTAACATACTAATTTAAATTAAAATTTGAATCCAGGGTAGTGGTACCATTTAGTAGCAAATTTGAAAAAAGAAATAGATTTTAAGATTCTATACTATTTAGAATAATGAGTTGCGAAACACGTTGAAAACTAAAGTATAGAAAATATTAAAAATGTAAAAGTTTTTAAAAAAGCATGCTTCTGTTAATGTACTAAAGGATAGGAAATATTTTTTATCAAAAATATGGACGTCAAAAAAATCATAAAAGCGTGAAGCACTGATGTGAAATGTAATTAAAATACCAATTATCGATCAATTATTATTATACCCATTGTCTATTAATATTACTTCTCCAGATTTTGGATTTAAAAATATTTTCTACCTTTTATTACACCGATAAAAGCCTTTTTTGCAAAACTTTATCATTGCTTTTAGTTAGTTACCAAGTCTTAGTGGAATAACTGCACAAATTTGCGAAAACATTATTATCCTTGACAATTGCGATATTATATATGTTTTGGCGATACAGTAGAATCAATTCATGCTCACGAGATACTTGCAAAGTGCCCCTCGCCAATTTCATTTTGGAATCCATTGTATATATTGCAGTAGGTAAAAGGGCGCCACAACCCAGTGTAAGGCAGCGTGCCGTTGTTTAGCATTAAGGCGAGTATACACTTTCGAAATGCGAACGGCTCGCGAGCCGTTCCAAGAAATTATCTTCACGACGAACTAACCGCGAACCACGAGGAAGAAGCAAACTCATTTCGAACCATTAATCATCGCTTTTTACTTTCTCGTATGCGACGTATACAAAGAGAAAGTATTGTAATTGTCAAAAATTCGAACTCGAGATTTTGACGAATCCTCACGTTTTAGGCCTCCCCGAGTCCGAAAAACACAATTTGGGAATTATGTCTGTGAACACGATAACTCAAAAATTATTAAAGCTACAGGGATAAAATCTGGTATGTGATATTTACTCATAATTGTTAGGTTTCTATCAAATTTTGGACAAAATCCATCCACGGGAAGTTTGCATGTCCGTGTTAATGTGAACACTATAACTCAAAAACTTGAATAGCTAGATGGATAAAATTTGGTACACATTCTTATAGTCAGGAATATAGTTTTGTATCAAATTTTGGACCAAATCCGTCAAAGGGTTGACTGTCTGTGTCTGTATAATCGCATACTTTTGAACGCAATAACTTCTTCAAAAAATTACTTTGACAAATGAAATTTGGTATGTGGCCTTCTTACCTTAATGGTGATTTGTGTCAATCGGTTGAAAAAAAGGCGTTCAAATTGCAAATTTCGTTTTCTTTATCTTACACCCAGCCCTATTGGTAATCACGCCGGCTTTTATTTCCACTTCCGCGTTGGACGACCTTTGGAAATCGTGGTATGATGTTTCGCTTATTTTTTTTCTCCACTGCGTTAGGGGCTTTTGTTCGTTTTACTGCCTTTTAGCTTATTTTTTTTCTCTACGTTTGTTAGGAGTATACGAGAAAGTTTAGGGGAGACCACTTCCGCTGTTTTTTTTTAAAAAATTCCCCCCTCCGCCCCAGCTTGCCCAAAGGGATTAATTGTCTCTTGTCAGTCGCCAATGGAAGCGAGGGTTGGAAGAGCTTTGGAACACATCTTTGTTTGCAGATTTGATCCTGGTGGTTCATTGGAGATTTGCGGGAAACGACGTACGACACTCGAAACGTCCCAACGTGCTGCGCCGGCCCGAAGGGGTTTCGAACGGTGCGAGCGCACGAGGTCTCGCGCCACTGACAGATTTCGCAAAACGAAAATGAATTGCTTTGATTTATTTAACGAAATCAAATTTTGCTCTCCAGGCCGGCTCTGACAACGTGAACTGCGAATTCCTTTGCGTTCGCCGAAAAACCGACAGGATTTGGAACCAAAAACTCCGTTCAGGTCAAAACAAGTTCAAACACGCGCCTTTATGATGTTTGCTGCTAGATGTTACAATATTTATTTAAAAATAATTTATTTGAATTGTATTCACACTTTGCTTCTGTTCTAAAATTATGTCGACCTTACCGTCGCATCTGCAGAAAGATCTATCTCAAGATTGATAATAATAACAAAATTACTTGATATCTAGCATGAGTGAAGAACAATTGATTTTCTTACCCATCTTATTTATCGAATTCCTTTTAACCAAACGACTAAATCGTGATGATATTGCCAAAGAATTTACTATAAAGCATGTAAAAAATGTCATAAAATTCACATATTGTAAACCTATTCTAGCAACTCGCATACCAAATTGCATTTATGAAGTAATTATTATTATTTGATTTATTAACGATTTTTTGTGTGATTGAAATATTAACTATATAAAAATAATTGAATTATTTATAATTTTCACGTAATCCTTTAGCCCTTACTACACCAAATTGCGCAATGCAATAAATAAAAAAAGATAAATTATTTCGTTGTACGAAATTTGCTTCAAAGCCCAGCAAGTCAACTTTGCACCAGGCCCCGCTTTTGTTCGGGCCGGCTCTGACAACGTGAACTGCGAATTCCTTTGCGTTCGCCGAAAAACCGACAGGATTTGGAACCAAAAACACCGTTCAGGTCAAAACAAGTTCTTCGGTTCTCAAATGTATACGCGCCTTTATGATGTTTGCTGCTAGGTGATACGCGCGGTTACTTTATCACGTGACTGTTAAATCACGTGAATCGACGCCATTGAAACCTTTATCTTAAATAGAAGAATCAGCAATCTGTGCATGAACGAAAAAAAGGAAGAGAAATCCGTATCTGAGAGACTACGCATTGAACTCTAACGACAATTCCTACTCCGATGGACTTTTTTCACTGAAATTGTACCTTTTCATACAGTCACGTGACTGACTCGTGCATCGAATTGCAGAATTTTCGCTGTTTAAATATGTAAATAAAGCAAGTAATAATTGAATCGTTCATTGAAGAAACCACATGAGTGAAATTTTCGTTCAAAATTGCTTTCGTGCTGTCCCACATCGTAAAGGAGTATTTGCATAATGAATGAAGAAATGACAAGTGTCACGTTCACATTATCTCTTCTAATAATAAAGGAGAATGTGTATGTGTGTGTCAGTCATTGTTACAACGCAATTCAAACCGTTTTCATTGTTTAAGCAAATATTTAATACTGAGTTTCTCTTTCATTGATGAAAGTTGAAGTAATATCCTAATATATTTTGCTTTGATAATTTGCACTGAAGAGCCAAAACATTATGTCCACCTACTCAATAATGCGTTGCACCTCCTTTGGCCTTCAAAACAGCTACAACTCGCCTGGGCATAGATGCCACAAGTTTTTGGTACATGACTGGAGACAGGTTGTACCAAATGTCTAAGCAGCGGTCACGCAAAGTCGAGATATTTGGACATGGTGGTGTTTGAGCTCTGAGCTGCCGCTCCATGACATCCCAAATGTGCTCCATCGGATTAAGATCCGGCGAGTTAGGTGGCCAGGACATTAAGTGGAATTCATCAGTATGCTCCTCGAACCACTCCCACACAAACCGAACCTTGTGACATGGGGCGTTGTCCTACTGGAAAATTCCATTTCCAGTTGGGAAGACAAACGCCATGTACTCCGCAATGATGGTCAGATAGTTCGCAACTTTCATGGTCTGTTCTACTACAACTACGGGTCCCAGAACCGCCATGAGAACGTCCCCCCAAAGCATAATACCGCCACCACCAGCCTGTGTATGACCTTCTGTACAAGAGGGGAGCAACTG
Organism: Araneus ventricosus; assembly: GCA_013235015.1. Classification (NCBI taxonomy): domain Eukaryota; kingdom Metazoa; phylum Arthropoda; class Arachnida; order Araneae; family Araneidae; genus Araneus; species Araneus ventricosus. The sequence continues at coordinate 12,581 of BGPR01014184.1, read as the reverse complement.
TTCGCCTGACAAACGGCGTACCCTGACACGACCATCGATGTGATGAATGAGAAATCAGGATTAATCCGACCAGGCAACTCTCTTCGACTCATCCATGGTCCAGTCTCGATGTTCCCGGGCCCACTGTAGGCGTAGTTGACGATGACGCTTGGTCAACAGAGGCACACGAGTGGGACGTCTGCTGCACAGTCCCATATCCAACAGTGTCCGCTGAACTGCGTGTTCCGAAACACTTGCGCTTGGACCTGTATTGTATTGAGCTGTCAGCTGAGCCACTGTCTGGAGCCGATTTTATTTTACCGAGCGGGACAGTCTCCGACGTCCTTTTTCTTTGATGACGCGTGGACGACCAACACCTTAGCGTCTACTGGTGGTGTCACCGCCATTTATCCACTTTGCATGAATACTAACAACGGCAGATCGTGAACAACCTACCAGTCGTACAGTTTCGGCGATACTCGTTCCGAGTCTTCGGGCCATTACGATCTGCCCTCTATCAAATTCGCTTAGCTCAGCAGCCTTTCCCATCACTCGCAAAAGTAAGTGCAAGAATGATTACTTACCTTCTCCAGCAGCAGTTAAATACCATTCTCACTTAACTACGTCATCCAGGCGAGTTCATTGGAAAATGTGGGGATGGTCGTAATGTTTTGGCTCGTCAGTGTATTTCATCAACATTTTTATGGAGTCTGTAAACTAAGCTCTCTGAGATATTACGTATGTTAAGAAATATATTCAGTAAGCTCAATGATTGTGGTTGCCATGTTTCCATTCTTTTTACAGCATGTTTTAATCCAGCTAACATGCCTCTGGTCAAAAAATGTACGGCGCCATTTTAATGTTGAAATCAAATACATATTTCGCAAGAGGAATAAGAAAGTGAAAATGGGGCCGACAGCGTGGAATTAGATGCTACGTGGCATGGTCAGTTATTTGGCTCCATTAGGGCCATTTATGTGGACAACGAACAGAACAGGTGCAAGGCCACTAAAAGTGGTTAAATATCTACCAAAATCTGAAGTTTAAAATTACACTGTGAAGAAAACCATGAATAGAAAATGATGGGAGATTCAATTGAAATCATATTCCCGACGAACAACCTAATCGAAGCTGCTAGTAGGTATATAAAATCTACCAGGTGAAATAAAATTGTAATCATTGACTTGGAAAAAAATTAATCAGTTTTTTTTTTTTTTTTTAAACCCCAAGTATTTTGAAACTATTGACTCATGTTTTTTCTGTACTCAACGATTCGATTGAATGAATTAGAGGTTTGGAGAAGGGAACGAGAATATATAATATATATTAGCTAAAATTAGAATACTACTGGGTTCTGTTTTAGTCTGTGATTTTGTTATGCTTTTTGATAAGATTTATGTTTGTATTGTTTTGTCTAGTTATAACCTCTCATTTTGCATGTGTTGTGTAAAGACCTCATGTGTTCGTTTGTATCTTGAGTGTATGGTTATAGATAGAATAATTTCATTTAATTCCAATAATTATGTATATTACAAATGTAGTGCACGTTTGTGTAAATTACTAAATCAATATTTGATGTTTTATTTACTATATATATATATATATATATATATATATATATATATATATATATATTTAAACCATTAAAACTCAAATAACATTTTCATCATATACACTTATT
>BGPR01014183.1:12422-37616 GCA_013235015.1 Araneus ventricosus | reverse complement strand
ACGTATCCCAATGAAATGAAGACTGCGTACCTTCAGTTCGTTCACTGTCGCAGGGAAAGGAGGCGTTAAGGCAGAATCTACGACGTATCGCAATGAAATGAAGACAAAAAGTTATTGCAGAAGATCTAGATAGCCGCATGCATGCGACTATCGAACGTGCATCAATGACTGCGAACACTGTATCTTGTCGTGAAAGGACTACCTCATGGCAGTGGCGTAGCTCCCGGGGAAGGGGTATTGATGCTCCGAGCGCCAGTTTTAAGGGGCGCCATGGAGTCAAAATATTACAGCATTTATGCCATTTTTAAAGCAAAATATGATGGGGGCGTAAAAGTAATACTATACCCCGACGGTAATTGCGCTTGTTAAGCTACTGATACTGACTGGAATAAAGGAAATCGTATTATTTGCTCGCGCCACTTCCTCTCGTTGAGTCACGGGCCACGGTGTCAGAATATTAATGCGTTTATGTCACTTTTTAAAGTCAAATATGATGCTGGGACGAAAAAGCATCATGTCGCGGGAGCAGTTTTCACAAGCTAAGTCACTGATGACTGCGGGAGGGGCGAAAAATTCGCATTATGACGTAGGCGCTATTTATCCTCGATACGCCACTGCCTCATGGATGTTGCCAGCTTGACCTAGGGAATTCACATATGGTAATTTTTAAAAAAATAAATTTCCTTCTATATTGTGTTCAAATTTCTTTCTCTCTGTCGTTGTTTACAGGAGAGTTATAGCCATTTGTGGTCGATGCAATTTCTTTGAATAACCATGTATATCTAATTAATATTCTTTTCCAGGTATCTGTCTTATGCAAATGGTCTTGACACAGGATCCTGATCTGCAGCGTCGTAAGAGTCCGTATCTAGTCGTCTACTCAATCATCATAACCGGCATCGGTGCTTTCTGCGTCGGTGTTGTCCTCTTCGAGGCCATCCTCAGCCGAAGCCCAGAAACCACCGTAAACCTCTGCCATCTGCCATCCAATGCAACAGTTCACTAATCTGCAGCTGAATGAATTCGAATCGTGGTTAGGAAACTGCTTCACCAGAAGACGGTTCATCCAAGATTCTTAGACCTCGTAATTTATTGAGCATGTGATGCGAATCCAACAGATCTTTTAGCGTGAAGCGTCTTGTGATGTGTCATCGAGTGACTTGAAACAACTATTTTTACCTGTACCTGATGTACTGTTTTCATACATGATATTGATTTCTTGTTATTCCAGTTGCTTGACTATTAGGTTGAAAAATTGAACGAAGTTCCTTTGAGCTGCCAGAAAATGTGGTGAAGCAATTACCCATAAGATGGTTGGACTTAAGAAATAACAACATCGAAATAAAAATAATTAATCACTAGATTAAAAAACCGTAACCACACGTGTTTGAACTATTAACCTATAGGCGGCATGGACACAATATGTAAAATCCTTTTTGGACCTGTGAACTTTCAGTGCCAAATCGAGATCTTCCTTTGTGAGTGAAAAAAATTTATCTCATTGTGTTGCTAGATTATTTGTTTCTTGTGAACTTCAGTTCTTTATTCTTGAAAGAATTGTCTTCCAGTTAATGAGGATGATCGTATGTCTTTTTGTTAACCCTTCGTTAGTCGCAGTATTTAATAGATGCATACGGTATAATTTTTTGAAGCGATAACTTCCCAACTGTGGCAATCCATAAAATTTCAGTTGCAACCCTGCAAAACGAAAATTGAATGTTTCTCAAAAGAACTTCAATGCTTACCTCTTTCCCAAATAGCAGCCTCTTGGCGAGCTTTTTAGTGATTGGAGAACGTTTCGCGACTTGGTGACGAGTCCGTATGGCGAGCTTTTTAGTGATTGGAGAACGTTCCACGAGCTTGGTGACGAGTCCGTATCGTAATCCGAAGTCTAACAAATGACTGGGACTAGCGGAGGGTTAACATACGTGATGATGCGAATAAAATGAAAACACACTGAATTCTAAAGTTGCCTTTGAAGAGTAGATGATGCCTTACAATGCAAAGAACTTGACCATTAATCTCAGTAGACAGTATCTGACCTTATGTAAAACAAAGTTGTTTCCCTCATTGCAGAAATGATTATGTCTATTTATTGATGAAAGTAATGATGTATGTGTGAGTTGATATCTTCTTTCACGAGAGGAAGATTTACAGTTTTAGAATTTATCTAATGTGTCACATTAATACTATTTTGGTGCGCTACCTGAGTACCCTAGTTACAATTTTGAAATAATAGGAAATTTTTTTTAACTCTTATGTGATTTTAAAACTCCTATCATGTGATGCAAGAACTCTTTAAGCACTTACTTTTCTGAATCGCAAAACACATCTTTTATGAAGTTGAACCCTTTCTTCTTCGAAATTATTTTTCTACTTATGATTTTGTATCTTTTCATTCTTAGGTATTGCAATGTTTGGAAACGTGATATTTAAGTCTTTAAATATTATTATTAAATGAATGCTGCATGTAATAGAAAATCTTTAAGATACATTTGCTTCTAATTGAACCAGTTATTTTTAAGATCATTTTTTTATTTTTAAAAATAAGTAAAGAATTTAAATACAGAAACATTAAACCGTTTTCTATCCTTTCCAAAATATATGCGAGTTGATATTGTGATATATTTAATTTCAATCTGAGTTATCTGTAGATCATATTTATGCTGTTGATGTCGGTGAACTGTGTATTTTTGTTTACTCCTAATAAAATGTATTTTGAAAATAAAATGTGCATCTTTTAATTTTTTATAACGAATTTTAATAGCCATCCATTTTAGTTTTTCAAATGTAGAATTAGATCTAGTGTCCAGCTGAATTATGACACAGATAGCGTTTGAACGTGTTAACTATCATTTAGAAAATGTTAAGACTGAATATGCGCTGTTGGAGAAATATTACTTTGCGATATTGATGGCTATGCAATGTATTTCCAGTAAGGCCGCTTTCTCTTAAAATGCCCTCCAACAACAACCTTCTCGCATCTCTTCCTGAATTTCCTTCTCCAACAACAACCTTCTCGCATCTCTTCCTGAATTACCTTCTCCAACAACAACCTTCTCGCATCTCTTCCGGAATTACCTTCTCCAACAACAACATTCTCGCATCTCTTCCGGGATTACCTTCCAACACCGGTGCAGCATTCCAGACATCAATAATATAGCAATATTTATTTTCCCCCCACAAAATAGCGTATGCAAGTTGTTATGCAATATCTTCTTAGTCATCACATTACGGAATAGACGAAATCTCAAATATTCTCTTAAAACTGCGATTTTTACACAGAAACTATTAAGGGGAGTTGGAACCCTCAATCCGTTAACCCTAACCCTGTTACTTCGATGTATTTTTTCTCAAAATCTGTTATAGATTCATGTTTGAAATTTTTTATACAAGTAAAGCATATGTTTCTCCTTATACTAAAATGATTTTTTTTAAATTCTAAACTTCATTTTTTACAAATTTGTTTGTGTCAAAACAAAAAAAAAATTAAATTGGTCATTTCGATGTACCTTCTCTCAAAATCTGTTATATATACATGTTTGAAATTTTTTATAGAAGTAAAGTACACCATTCTCATTATACTGAAATGATCTTTTGGTTAATTTTTAATTTTTTATAAATTTACAAAACATTTAATTAAACAAAGTGAAATTTTGACACAAAAAAAATTGTAAAAAATAAAGTTTTGAGCTTTTTTTAAAAAAAAATCTCATTTCAGTATAATGAGAAAGGTGTACTTTGCTTGCATAAAATGTTTCAAGCATGTATCTATAAGAGATTTGAGAAAAGGTACATGGAAGTGGCCAATCTAACATTTTTTTGTTTTGACACCAAAAAATTTGTAAAAAATAAATTTTTGAATTTTTTAAAAATTATTTCAGTGTAATGAGAAAGATATACTTAACTTGTATAAAAAATTTCGAACATGAATCTACAACAGATTTTGAGAAAAGGTACATCGAAGTAACAGGGTTAGGGTTAACGGACTTAGGGTTCCGACTACCCTTAAGTGCTTTCCTTTCGTTTCAAATACAGTCGGACCTCTATTTAACGAAGTCGCTAAATCCCGACAAAAATTTCGTTATATGGAAAATTTGTTAAATAGAGATTCACCTTTTAAAATACTTTAAACTACACAAAACAGATTTTAAATTCATAAACACTAAATATTATTTAAAAAAGTAATTAATCATACCTTTATTTTGTAAATTAATATGTATTTGTTTTATATATCTTACCCATCAAAAAGAAATCTGCAAGGAAAACAAGAATAAAACAAAACATTCTCCTGGAATACACTGTATTTTCAATTTAAAAAATAATAATTTTATATTCAAATTAATGAATTTTAGCATGCCATCATACGAGGGTTTGTTTATTTCTGCATCATGATCATTTCCATCTTCATCATCTTCGTCTTCATCGCAATTCATTGCTGTATTGTTTTTATTTTTCACACTGTCCACTTCAAAACTCCCTCATCTACATCTTCATAGACACATACTTTTAAACGTTTTGAACAAGAATTCGATAGATCATAATTTTGTATCTTATCACGATTTTTTATTTTGGTTGATAAGTTGTTTGGAGGAATACCAAATTTTAAAGCAATATCCTCTTTCATCACGCCTTTATCTACCTCATGAAGAATTCAATTTTTTTACTTGCTGCTCAAGCACTTTCGCTTTGACATTTTCCAGCTTCAAAGTCATTGATCACCATCAAAATGTGTTAAAAGAGAGAATAAGTTTGAAATGTCAGAAATGTTTTGAAAAATAGGGAGAAAAAAATATTGGATCACAAGAAAAAGTTCGTTAAATAGAGAATACACTTCGCTATTTGGAGGTTATTTTACGAAGAAATTCGCAAAATGTTCTTGGTTCCAAGGAAAAGTTCGCAAAATAGAGAAATTCGTTAAATAGAGGTCCGACTGTAATTTGAAGATTAGATTTCCTCACATTTTTTATTGTCCGTGGAGATAACCTATTCTTGTCATCCTCATTATCAATGACCGCAGTCATCAAATATTCAGTGGTATATTCCGACTTTCAAATTCCAAATGGAATAAGGCTATCCCCAAGGTGTTACAGACCCTTAAATATAAGTTACGTGGAGGAATAACAATGCTAATGAATTAGTGGTACAATTTTTGCACCGTCTCATACAAGAATGATATCCGCTGGTACAGCATCTGTAACGCCCTTAAAGGAAAATTTTATAACCAACTAGCAGTACGCGCACAGCGTTTCCTGTGGAATCAGGACTTCAAAAAATGAAAGAAAAAAAAACCGCCCACAATGAAAAGTTTTGAAAACAAAATCAAAACTAAAAATACACATTATTGATTTTCCCGATTATTTTTTTTTTTTTTTGCGATTATGACATTTTAACTCTAGAAAAACAGTACAGAATATGTTATTCTAAAACAATATTAAAAAATTGCAAAGTGAAAATCATTATTATACAGCAAGCAAAATATGCGAAACAAATAAACACGTGAAGATACTTCCGAAAATAATAATCGAAGTCATTCAATTGAAGGTTATGACGTCACCTGCTCTCTGCACCGTCACCCAATGAAATCGCCAGCAACGTTCAGGAGAAAGTGTCGTGGGAGGAAGCTCGGTAGAGAAAAATATCTTTCAACTGACCAGGAAAAAGTTAATTTAAAAAATGGGAAAAGATATTTTAACCGTTCTTGTTTTAAATCCGACAGAACCGTTCCAGTTATAAGTTGAAACCAATTGAAAATAATAGTATTATTAGAACGTCGGATGCAGCAAATTAAAAAAAATCGATTGCAAAATTGACTATGTTTTAAAATTTATCATAATTCGGTATATTACGTTTGAAGCTCAAAACAAATTTCATTAGGAAGAAAACTGTTCGCTCTATCCGATGCCGTATCAATTTTTTTCGAACTAAAATCAGAAACGGTACTGAGGACAAAAATGTTTCAACAATCACCCCAAAACAACGCAAAACATTAAATAAAAAATTTTCTATATTAAATTTTAAAATTCGGGCTTCGAGGTGCATTAAGTCACCTTTACGACTAGCTGTATGCCAAACTTCATGGCTGTAAATGCGATAGATTCTTCTGGACAACGCACGCACACACGCAAACATTGACTTTTATAAGTATAGAAAACAATCTTGACAATTCTAATATGAGCCAAAAATAGGGTTGCCATACGTCCCGTATATACGGGATTGTCACCGTATTTCACTTTTCAGTACTGTATTACTATTTGTCCCATTTTCTTCCTAAACTATGTGAGAGATTGGCAAAATTGAGATTCTATTCAACTAGTTTGTATATTTAAAAGATTATTTGAGGGAAAATAATACCCACCAAAACTGTGAAAAAACTATGAAATTGAGTATGGAAGAGAATTGACTAAAATTTTTTTGTAGATACAGAGTATATTCATCAGAACTCAAGTCTAATAAAGCTACGCGAATATGTATTTACCATAGCCCACAATGCAAATGTGGAGAGAATATTTCCCCTAACTCAATTGATGTTATCACAAGAACATGAACTGACTTCGCTGAATTTTCTTTTAATGAAAAATAAGATGTATTTATGTTTATACATCCTATACTTTATTCATAATGTTAAAGACCGATCTCAAAGTAGCAACCGACGAGGTAAAAAATGCATGACGTAATTTCCCGTCAAAATGAGTTCTTTTCACGAAGTGGAATCATTTTAATCTTGGGTTATTGTAATGAAATGACCCTAATGAGTTTGATAAAGAAAATATGTTGTCATCACTTAGCGCATTAAGCGGTCACGTGAATATGCTTATCTCCTCCAGAGTAACAACCCAAAGATTTAAAGACTTTGCAGCAAATTGATAGCATATTTGATGATCAATATTGACCCTAAGTAGTGGATGTTGAATGCAAATTTATCCAAAATCATCGATAGACTCTTTTAGTTGTCAGCTGAAAATAATGGAGTGAATCATTATATTTAAAAATAATTTTCCAGAACAGATGTGTTCGAAGTTCTTCTAACTTTAATTTTATACTAAACGTTCGAATTGAAGCAATATTTAAAGGTTCTTTTTAGTACGCATAAGCACTACTTTTGTTTCTCCGGAATGATACTGTTGCTAATGTTACGTAAAATATCAATTTACTTCAGTTTCATAAATTAAAATTTTCATAAACCCTAACTAATTTTTTGGATTTAAAATCTGGTTGGAAAACAAGAATGGTTGAAGCTGAAAAGTTGGTTGAATTTTAATTAATTTTTTTCTGAAGTGTTAAAAAATTTTCTCTTCAAAATTCCCTTCATGATTCTTCGTAATCAAGGTCGCGTGACGTATTTTCCCAACATGCATTTCGTCGAAACCACGTGGCGTCATAATCCCTTTGCTTCGCTTCGACAGATAATTCTTTTAATTGATTAAACTTTTTAATACTCGATCATATGGCTGATATCTTTAGTTAGAGAAGACTGGAAAAAATGAAATATGACTTCAAGGATTTATTTACAAAGTTTAAACCTGAAATGGAAGATTTTATCTCTCTTTTTTTCTCTCCTTCTTCTCTGATTCATTTTGGATATATTTAAATTCTATAGAAATTATGTTTGCCTGTCTCTTTCGAGGCGTATTGTTAGATTTGAAATCGTTTAAAATTTCTCATTCGGTTTTCATTCTTTAACATTTTACCTGGTTTATAGGAACCAATGTTTTAAATCCTAATTTTTTCCCTTAAATATCGGTTTATTTGATACTCTGCACTGTTTTCCTACAGTTCAAGTGTCATTATCGTGAAAAAATAAGCGGGAAAATGAATAATTTGTTTTGATTTTGTTTTCAACTTTTTCGCGTCATCGTGGGCGATTTTTTTTTCTTCATTTTGTTGAAGTCCTGATTCCACGAGAAACGCCGTGCGCGTACTGCTAGTAAGTAATAATCCCCAGTCCAGAGGTGATGCCTAGCCATCTACCCCATCCAGATTACACATTTTTTTTATCGCTAAATACCACTGACCTGTCAACCTGTCTTTAAATTCCCAATGAAATAGGAAAATATTTGTCTCATGGTTGTTAATAAATCTCCTAAGTTTAGTTATATTAACGCCCAATTTTGAAGGCAAAAGAGAGCTATTTTGGGACGAACGTTCACAATCAACGTTCCTGTTCGTTGTTAGTTTATAAAGATACAGTTGTACAAAATTTCGGATGCAAAGGAGTAAATGGTTCCTGATGAAGCATTTGTGCTGTTACTGTATATCAAAAATATCTGATTAAATCAAATAAATGATGAAAGTAGGTTCCAGAAAAAAAGCGAAATATTTTCTTAATTTTGGCAAGAATTAGTATATATATTAGTATATATACTAATATATGTTAGTATATATTAGTAGATATATTAGTTAGTTAGTTATACTAGTATATGTTTCATTTTATATATTAGTTTAACATAATGTAAAGTAAAGTTCAAAACTAAAACAATTATGAATAAAAGAATGTTTTCCTTCTCCCCTAAGCATCCGATTTGCAGGCACAAATGTCACAAATCTTATTTCTGGCACATTCACTCATATAGATGCCAACAACCAGTGTTCCTTAAACATCTATAGTTCAACTATCGATAGTACAGTCGATAGTTTTCACAAACTATCGATTTTTTTTTCTCCCCAGCGATACTATCGATAGGTGTTCTTCCAGTCGACAGTTTCGAAACTGTCGATAGTATCGATATATTGTCTATCGATACTATCGATAATTCCAGTCGATTGCTTCAGTCGATAGTTTTGAAACTGTCGATAGTTCCAGTCGATTGTTTTGAAACTAATGATATTATCAATAGTTTCAGTCGATAGTTTTAAAACTATCGACTGAAAATGCGCCTATCGATAGTATTATCCTGGAGAAAACTATCGATACTATCCAGTGGCGAATCTAGGATTCCGGTCTGGAGGACTGAGGTCATAAAAACTTTGTATCGTCGTGATGAATGTCAAACTTCACGGCTAAAGTAAACCAAAACTCTTTAACTTTACAAACTTTACTCGCCTGACAATAAGAATCATAAAGAACAATACAATGCTTTCGATAATTTAATAAAAATTACGATGAAATAACTAGCCAAAAAATGTCTTCGACCGCGTCAATGCTACAAGTACAAGTGGAAAAATCTTCGAGCCTTTTAAGCTAGAAAGCAATGTTGAAAGGTTTTTATTATTTTTTTAAAGAGAGAAATTAAGAAAAACATTTGTAATGATGTTAAATTAAATCAAGAATTCTGGCTTGGCTCTGGGGGGGGGGGGCTGTAGCCAGATAGCTCCCCCCCCCTGGATTCGCCACTGATGCTATCTATTTTTCAGTCGATAGCTCCGAAAGCCCGATACTATCGACTTGGCTTCGATAGTATCGATAGTTTATAGATGTTTAAGGAACACTACTAACAACCTTCTACCCAAATCAACATCATGTTGCCACAGAAATACACACAAATGACATTATTGGAGTAACAAATAAAATGATTTTAATGAACAGTATATACTGTTATTTAATTAATATTTTATCTGAACCTTAAATATATATGCACACATGTTAACTGTGTTGTTTAGCTTTTTTCTCATTTTTAAGGCATTCTTGACTTTCGTGTCTTCGCTAAACTCTGGTGCTTTCGTAATTTCTGGGAAATTTCTCCGATAGAGGATCATTAATAGATAGGGGTTTGTTGAAAGGTGCTGAAGATGACGGGTCACTTTAGAGCGTTATTAACGTTATGATATATGACGTAAATTACCCGCAAAAACTGTACACTGATTCCACTATCTTCAGTTCGTTCACGTCAGATAATTTTTATCATTTCTGTCAAAAATTTATACTTCGATTTTGTCGTTTAAAAATAGATTTACTGAACTCCTGTATATGAATCATTGCCCTCTCTTTGAGAAATTTGAGGAGTTAACAGATTCATCGGTAGATTTCAATTCAGACTTTACTTACTTTTGGAAATTTTAGCTCCCGTTGGAACTAAATTATATTATAGTTTATATTTTTGAAGATATCTGTGTCCTAATTGAGAGTTACACATAAACGCTATGATAAAATTATTCCTGCATTGAAGTTCATATTTAAAAGAAACAATTAGCAACGTATCTCTACACAGGATCAGCGACAAGTGATTTTGCCGTTGACATTGACAAGTGACTTCATTGTCAAATGACTATGTCTCTTTTATAAGATACCTTTCATTCATTCCACTACGACACACCCCTGACTCCAGAGATGAAAATCTCCGGTTTGCAGTTTGGATAGGTGTGCGTAGAATCTTTATTGATCCAAGAGAAAAGAAAGTAAAAGCAAAAAAAAAAATTGCAAGGTAATGTCAAAATACAAGCACAAAAACCTGTTACCTGAGTTACATTGATGACTTCACAGAAACGACCTCGCTACATATATAAGGTACCTGAGGGTAATATGTTCATTTCAAACCAAAATTGATATGAGTACGGTAATGTTGAAAAAATCAAAACCATGTGCTTATTAGTGCTATCTGTCCTATCGGTGAAGTAATTTTTGTTCTCGCTTTTTATTTTTAATTTCAAATTTAAGATTTCGCAGAACACCTTTTCTCGAAGGTAATTCGGCCACTTTTCAACTTTCCCCAGTAAATAGATTTCTACTGAGTTCTTTTATTAAATTAAGCAAAGAAAGCAATTATAAACCAGCGAGAGTGGCCTCCCGAAAATTTCCCGCATGCGTCTAACACGGGTGGGGGAAAAAATCCACCGCGCGCCAGGAAACATGCGGTATTCCCTATAAGGTGGGGAAAACGTTCCAGCGTTTGCGCCTTTTTTGCGTCGTAGAATGGGGAAAAAACCGAATATGCAATTTCAACGCCTTTTTTCAACCGATTTAAAGGAAATTTGGAGACAAATCTACAATTAGGGTTTCAAGACTTTATACGAAATTTCATTCATCTAGGCCATATCTTTTAGAAGATATCGTCTTCAGAAGTATGCGATTATACAGACCGACAAACAGTCAACCCTTTGACGGATTTCGCACAAAATTAGATACGTACCTACATTTCTGATGATAAAACTGTGTACAAAATTTTATCCATCTAGCTATTCAAATTTTTGAGGTAAAGTGTTCACATGAACGCGGATAGACAGACAGACTTCCCTTAGACGGACTTTGTCCAAAATTTGATAGAAACCTACAACTTATGTGTCAAGATCACATACCACATTTAATCCCTGTAGCTCTAATAGTTTTTGAGTTATCGTGTTCACAGGCAGACTTCCCGTAGTCGGATTTTGTCCAAAATTTGGTAGAAACCTACAAATTATGTGTCAAGATCACATACCAAATTTCATCCCTATAGCTCTAATAGTTTCAGTTATCGTATTCACAGACACAAAGACACATAGACAGACATAATTCTAAAATTGTGTTTTTCGGACTCAGGGAGGTCTAAAACGTGAATATCGCCGTTCATGGATTTGGCCCAGAATTTTATACGGACCTACATTCATGACGATAAAACTGTGTATAAAATTTTATCCATCTAGCTTTTCAAGTTTTTGAGTTATAGCGTTCACATGACCTCGAACATACAGACAGACAGACTTCCCTTTAACGGATTTTGTCCAAAAGTTGATAGAAACCTACAAATTATGTTTCAAGTTCACATACCAAATTTCATCCCTTTATCTCTAATAGTTTTCGAATTATCGTGTTCACAGACAGACATACAGACAGACATACAGACACACAGACAGACATAATTCCAAAATTGTGTTTTTCGGACTCAGGAAGATCTAAAACGTGGAGATTCGACAAAATCTCGAGTTCGAATTTTTTGACGATTACAATACTTTCTCTTTATATACTTCGTATACGAGAAAGTAAAAAAGCAAAACTTGTTATTTTTATGAAGAGAACATAACATAAAATGTCTGAATACTTAAAAATTTTAAAATATACTTTTAAAATATGCTGCAATTTTAAAAAAAACACCATTAAAATCGGATTAATTTGGGGATTTAAATTTCACGGAGAAGATGGGTTTTGAATACCAAAAGACTGCTGAGAACCGTTGATGTAATATTTTAAAATTTACACAGATTCTACAGATGTAAAGTGTTGGTCCAAAATTCCAATATCCCTCAGATATTTTGCAGTCATGCGCAGAGTGAATCGTTATAAGCTCGATTTAATATTCATTGAAATTATAAATAATAGTCGAATCGATAACGATTTCTGTATGATGAACGGAATAAAATTCCTTGTATAAGAGAATTAATAAACAATGAGCATAAACGAAGTAATAAATATTTAAAAGAAAACGAAAGCATCACGCTAAGGTCAATGACTATTGATTGGTGTTATTATTCGTTCATTTCGGCGTTGCCTGTATCGTTAATTTGAGGGTTACATTGCATTTGTTTCGTTCTGTTTTGTAACTTAGTGGTGCTTCTGGATTCTTGTTCATTATATGCTTGCACGCACATAAAAATAAAATGGCGGATCCATTTATTGTACACATGTTCAACTTATTTTGCTTCGAGATAGATCTCAAGATACATTATTAAGTTCATCAAGAAGATTAAATAAACATGAGAATACCGATCGAACTGTTACAATCAGCCTGCATAGAAAAATGCTTTACTAAACATTTAGTCGTAAACAGTAGCATACTGATGTCAAGAGAGGGAAGGATTGTTGTTTGAACAACATTCAGTGGCAATTCATCTATATTTATAAAAGGCAATGTTTGCGTGTGTGAGTGTGTGCAATGTCCAGACGAATCTATTGCACTCACAGCCATTAAATTTGGCACACAGGTAGACGTAATTGTGACTCAATGCACCTCGAGGCCAGAATTTTAAAATTTAATCCAGAAAATTTTTTATTTGATGTTTTGTGTTGTTTTGGGTCATTTTTGGCACGTTTACGACTGTGTTATCTTTTGTAATGATCGCTAAAAACAATCAATGCGAGATCGGATAGAACAAACAATTTTCGTCCAGTTTGTTTTGAATTTCCAACATAATTTACTGAATTTTGAGAAATTTTTAAATAATAGTCACTTTTATGGTAATTTTCGATAAGGATTTCTTGAAATTCTCGCATCTGACGTTCTAACAACTCTATAAGCTTCATATTTTTTCAGCTTATAACTGGAACGTTTCTGTCGGATTTAAAACAAGAACGGTTAAAATATCTTATTCCGTTTTTTTTAATTAATTTTTCCCTGATCAGTTCCGACAGTTTTTTTGCTAGCGAGATTTGACAGCGAGAGTTTCTCCGGACGATCCCAGAATGCATTGTTGCTTTCTCGCAGGAGGTAACGTAATATGCTTTCATTCCCAGCCTGCATTTCTACAACCCGATTCCTTCCGGTGACGTCATTACATTCACGTCATTGTCGAGAGGAAAAATAAGCGGGAAAATCAATAATGTGTATCTTTTGTTTTGAATTTTGTTTTCAAAACTTTTTCGTGTCATTGTGAGCATTTTCCCCCCATTTTGTCGAAGTCGTGATTCCAAGGGCAACGCCGTGATCGTGCTGCTAGTTAATTATAAAGGAAAAATTGCGCGATGTGTGTGTATTCTGCTTAATCTAATATCATCTTTTCAAACTTGATATCCATTTAAGCTGATTGCATTTATAACTGATGCCATGGTAGTCTTAAAACAAACTAGATTCTAATTTCATCAGTTGAAATGTTAGGCTACAATTGATAATTAGTAAACTCAAATACTTATTTAAACCCATCTTGGTCGCACGTCATCAGTGGCGAATCCAGGGAGGGGCTATCGGGCTGCAGCCCCCCCCCAGAGCTAAACCAAAATTCTTGATTTAATTTAAAATCGCTACAACTGTTTGATCTTAATTTTCATTTTAAAAGAATAGTAATAAAATCGTGATAACATTGCTTTCTGACTTGACAGGCTCGAAAATTTTCCTACTTTTCTAGTCATTCCATTTGCACTTGTAGCGTTGGCGCGGTCGAAAACATTTTTTGGTCAGCTATTTCATTGTATTTTGTACTAAATTATCGAAAATATTATAGTGTTCTTTTCTATTCTTATTGTCAGGAGAGGAAAGCCTATAAAGTTAAAGTGTTTTGGTTTATATAAGCCATGAGATTTGACATTCGTCACTACGATACAAAATTTTTATGACCTCAGCCCCCCCCCCCAAACCCGAATCCTGGATTCGCCACTGCACGTCATACGTTCGGCTCTGTTGTGCAAGCACGGCCGGCGTCTCATGTCATGCGACCAAGAGAAAAATTGCATCGTTTGAATTCGTCGCTACTTGCGCGTCTCGTTGTATTCCGCGATTATTTTTTGTATTTCTGAATATTGCTAAGAGACGCTAACTAGTCCTTGCTTTAATTAAAAACTGGAATGCATTGCAGGGAAAACTGGAGATCAGAGGACGGGATATCATATGTTTGACCACCAGTAGTTCAAGCAAAAATTGCTTACAAACCAAAATATTTTGCATTTTCGAGTTCAGGATAGAACATATACTAATTTTCAGCAATAAAAATAAATACTTTTTTTGGCTCGGAAATTCCAAAAAAATCCGAACCAGAAGGGTTAAATGTAAATAAGGGACTCCTAGAATGTAGGACTTTTTGCCGAATGTGTAATTCCCTGCCAAAATACAACAGGCACGGCGAGAAAACTTGGGAAAAAAGACAAATTTCGAAAACAATAAATCAGAAAAAATATTCTATTACTACAAAAATTAAAAGTGACAAGTCGAAAATAAATAAATATTTAAAACAAATATGAAAGTTATTTTCATATTAATTGTTTAAAATAACCGAATTCACTGGGAGGAGAGGAAGGCAAAATTCTACGAAACGTCATTAGGTGAAGTAGCTATTCAAATTAATACGGAAATTTGTGCTCCATGCACTAAAAGATTGGGCATCGCTAATGTAATGTCCCTTTCATTTTTTAAAAATAATTTGGGCAAAGTTTCATTCAAGAAAATTAGGTGTGTAGTATTAGATTTTATGTATGAAGAGCTGGCATAACAAAAGAGCTGTCTTCATTCATTTGAAGTTTACATTTCTTTACATATATGCATGCATAGGAACGAGTTTTCTGTTTTACTTGTTTTGTATACATGGAACTTCCGTCTGTCTGTTCGGATTTGTCAATGAAAATTTTTAACATTTCAGAACTCTGTATGAAAATGCTGATTAGTATTTTAAATCTTTTTACATATACGAAGTATACAAAGAGAAAGTATTGTAATCGTCAAAAAATTCGAACTCGAGATTTTGACGAATCTCCATGTTTTAGACCTCCCTGAGACCGAGAAACACATTTTTGAATTGTGTGTGTCTATGTGTCTGTCTGTGAACACAATAACTCGAAAACTATTAGAGCTACGGGGATGAAATTTGGTATGTGATCTTTACACATCATTTGTAAGTTTCTATCAAATTTTGGACAAATTCCGTCTATCGGATGTCTGTTTGTCTGCGGTCATGTGAACACCATAACTCAAAAACTTGAATTGGTAGATGGACAAAATTTTTGAACAGTTTTAACATCATGAATGTAGGTCTGTATCAAAGTTTGGACCAAATCCATCGAAGGGTTGATGGTCTGTCGGACTGTATAATCGCATACTTGTAAAAACTATATCTCCTAAACCCTTTGGCTTAGATAAATAAAAATTGATATGACGGTTGGTAACATGAAATTATAGATCTGTGCCCAAATCTCGTTCCAATCGGTTAAAAAAAGACGGTCAAATTGCACATTCAATATTTTTAATCCTATTCTCCATGCGCATGCGTACTGGTAGCAATCTCCGTGCACGCGGAAGAATTACGTCACTTTGCCCTTGAGCCGGCAAGAGTGGAAGTATGTGATAGATGCGTTTTAATCGGTACGTATCTCTTCGAATTTGTTTCTTTACAATGAAAAACCTTCTGATAGTCATTGGATTCTGGGTTACAGCAGGTTCGAATTTTTTTATCCACACGTGGGGTGGGGAAACATCACCTTCTTGGGTGAGAACGGTGGGGTTTGGGCACCTTTGTGGTGAATACGAGAAAGTTTAGGGGAGACCACTCCATCTGGTTAGCGAATGTTATGGCTTGAGTATATTTTGAAAATACCAAATTTGAGCGACGTTTTTCTGTGCTTCTGGATATTTACGTGAAATAAGAGTGTCATTTTTTGTAAAATATGACTTAATTACTTTGTTTTCGCCTATTCTACAGAGATATATAAATCTTCAGTGTGTATCGAAACCCAATGGCACATTCTAAGCTGCTGAGTTGTTTCTTTCATTAAATTTTACTTTCTCGTATAGGAAGTATACAAAGAGAAAGTATTGTAATCGTCAAAAAATTCGAACTCGAGATTTTGGCGAATCTCCACGTTTTAGCCCTCCCCGAGTCCGAAAAACACAATTTTGGAATTATGTCTGTCTGTGAACACAATAACTCGAAAACTATTAGAGCTACGGGGATGAAATTTGGTATGTGGTCTTTAAACATAATTTGTAGGTTTCTTTTAAATTGTGGGCAAAATCCGTCCACGGGAAGTCTGTTTGTCCGTCTGTCCGCGGTCATGTGAACGCTATAAATCAAAACCTTGAATAGCTAGACGGATAAAATTTGGTACACATTTTTTATCATCAGAAATGTAGGTCCGTATCGAATTTTAGGCCAAATCCGTCAACGGGTTGACTGTCTGTATAATCGCATACTTCTAAACATTATAACTCGTAAACACTGAAGCTTTGATAAATAAAAATTGGTAAGAGGCCTGCTAATATTAATTGTAGATCGCGCTCATTTTTCGTTTTAATCGATCAAAAAAGTTGTTCAAATCGCCTATTTGTCTTTTCTCATCGCACAATGAAGCGAGGCCTCTATTGCGTAATTGCGCGATTCACTTGCTCTAAGCCTTTCCGCTTCTACCCACGCCTTTCGCCTCCAAGCTTCCGATTCCCAATCTTTTTTTTTCTCCACTGCGTTAGGGACGCTTGTTCGTTTTCTGCCTTCTAGCTTATGTTAACGTAGGACTACGTTCCTCCCATTGGAGTCTCAGGAAGGAAAATGATTAATAAGCCAAAACGCCGCAAAACTTGGTATGGGAGATCCTCTATATCTCGGTAACTATATATGTTAAAAACATAACTAATGTCTTATTTTATAGATCGAAGGTAACAACAGAAGTTACAAAAAGAAAACTTACTTAAACTTAAAAACTTACGAGAAACTTCGAGAAACAAAAGAGTCACGCGAGTAAAGTAGTCCTACGCCTTTAACATCAGCGGCTGTTTGAAACAGACAACCTCCCGTCATTTTTTTTCTCCACATGTGTTAGGGGTAATGCTGTTAAGGTTCAGTTGAGACTACTCCCGCTGTTTTTATTATTTAACTAATAGGTTGAATAAACTAATAGAAACTGCGAGGGGTTTTTTGAACTAATCGTTGAAAGAAACTAAAAGACGAAAGTAATTGGCATTAAAGAGAACACAGAATTCTCTTTTGTGTAGACGATTCAAAGATGACTCGAATTTTGCGCTCGAAATAGAAAACAATAGGGTTGACGATCGCTTAAATCCAATTATTACTGAACGAATCTGTTTACAACAAAATAGAAACTCCTTTATAAAAAAAATCATAAATTTTATTTTGTATTGATTGGAATTATTAATGACAATTAAATAAATATTTATTTCTATATGATGCGTCGAACAAAATTCCTTCTATAGGAGAATTAATAAAACATCGCTCATAAATGAGGCATTAAATATTTAAAAGTAACATATACATCACTCTTAGCGTGATAACTATTGATTACTGCTATTACCTATTTATTGCTTTGAATCGTCTATGTGTCTAATGTGCGGTTTGCATTGCCTTTATTTCAAAACTTTGTTATGTTTTTGAATGTTTGTTTTTACTTTCATATGCGTGTATGCATATATTTACAGCAACTGATCCATTTGTTAGATATTGGCTCAAGCTGTTATGTTCTGCGTTGAATGTCAACACACATAATTATGCTTATCAACGAAATCTGTCTATTATCGGAAAACTCAGTATACCCTGCACCAAGAGCATTTTCCGAAACGCTTAATAGTCAAAATGACTTTACAGTGTAGCCGTTCTATAAAATGTTGACTTCCTAATAAAAATCAAACAAAATTTTAACTCTAAATTGATAACCTTTATTTTCTTAAAATATTTCAACTGACTTTATATAAAATTTAAATGAAGTATTACTAATCAAATAACAAAAATATGTAAATTTTCACATTTCATCAGGAAGAGCTTTCCGAAGAGAATTAACATAATTGTTATATCTTCAAATTAGAAGCATTCGATTCATTTTATCATTCGATTTATTTGTATCTCTTTATGAAATATCGTCTGACTTTTTACTTTCTCGTATACGAAGTATACAAAGAGAAAGTATTGTAATCGTCAAAAAATTCGAACTCGAGATTTTGACGAATCTCCACGTTTTAGACCTCCCCGAGTCCGAAAAACACAATTTTGGAATTATGTCTGTCTGTGAACACGATAACTCGAAAACTATTAGAGCTACGGGGATGAAATCTTTACACATAATTTGTATGTATGTTTGTTTGGTATGTGATCTTTACACATAATTTGTAGGTTTCTATCAAATTTTGGACAAAATCCGTCAACGGGAAGTCTGTCTGTCTGTATGTTCGATAACATGCGAACGCTATAACTCAAAAACTTGAAAAGCCAGATGGATAAAATTTTATACACAGTTTTATCGTCATGAATGTAGGTCCGTATAACATTTTGGGCCAAATCCGTCAAATGGTTGATTGTCTGTCGGTCTGTATAATCGCATACTTGTTCAACTCCATACGCATGCGCAATAGTAGAAATGCCTGTGCAAAGGAGAGACACTTCGAAAACTTGGCAGTTTGCCAAAAACCAATTCTTGCGGCGAGATTTTGTAAGGAAGCAAACATTTAGGTCGTCTCGTTTTACTTGCGTGCTGGAAACAATCTCTGCGCATGCGCAAGCTATTCTCCTGTTTTCTTCTCCGCACGCGGAACTGGCATTGCTCGAGTTTGATAAAAAAAATAAATATTGCGAAGTTTTAATACATACGTATTTTTTTGAATATGATTCTTTACCTCAATATTTTATTATCACTATAATCAACAATGAAAAACCTTCTGATAGTCATTGCATTCTGGGTTACAGTTGGTTCGAACTTTTATCAACGCAGGGGGAAGGGAAATGACAAATGTTTGAAAAGTATACGAGAAAGTTTAGGGAGGCCACTCCCGCTGGTTTTCTTGCCTTTCATTATTATTTGACTGTGTGAATCTGGTTCGAGAATATTATATTTCTTATGAGTTTTGGGCAGTTCTTTTTAATTTCTTCCCTCGTCAATTTCCCAAAAAATATTTTATCCTGCATAAATATTGTGAATGCAGCTACTGAGCATACATTTTTACTTTCTCGAATACAAAGTAGACAACGAGAAAGTATTGTAATCGTCAAAAAATTCGAACACGAGATTTTGACGAATCTCCACGTTTTAGACCTCCCCGAGTCCGGAAAACACAATTTTAGAATTATGTCTGTCTGTCTGTGAACACGATAACTCGAAAACTATAGGAAATACAGGGATAAAATTTGGTATGTGATCTTTACGCATAATTTGTAGGTTTCTATCAAATTTTGAATAAACTCCGTCTACGGGAAGTCTGTCTGTTCGCGTTCATGTGAATATTATAACTCAAAAACTTGAATATCTAGATGGATAAAATTTGGTACACAGTTTTATCATCATGTATGAGGTCCGTATCAAATTTTGGACCAAATCCGTTGAAGGGTTAATTGTTTGTCGGTCTGTATAATCGCATATTTTAATCGCAATAACTTCTTTAAAAAATTACTTAGATAAATGAAATTTGGTATGTGGCCTTCTTACCTTAATTGTAGATTTGTGTCTATTTTTTATGACAATCGGTTAAAAAAAGGGCGTTAAAATTTCATAATTAATTTTTTTAATCCGATTCTCCATACGCATGCGTACTGGTCGCAATATCTGTGCACGCGGAAGGATTACGTCACTTTGTCCTTGAGCCGACAAGAACGGAACCTAGCAATGTGTGAGAGATGCGTTTTAATCGGTGCGCATCTCTTTGAATTTGATTCTTTACCTAAATTTTTTACAATCACTATAATCTGCAATGAAAAATGCTCCGATAGTCATTGGATTCTGGGTTACACTAGGTTCGAATTTTTTTATCCACGCGGGGCGGGAGGGGAAACAACAACTTTTTGGGGAATTATACGAGAAAGTTTAAGGGAGATCACTCCCGCTGGTTCGTGATTGTTTACGTAATCTGAGGAACATCATATACCAATGCATCTATTCATTAAACTGCCAACGGCTAAAATTTAGATGAAAACTGTTTTTCATCATTTATAAAGGGCTTTTGTAATCAAAGTGTCACTAACCAAAGTAATCTGTATGCAGATCTAACAATCGTTCAAGTGCCATCATGGAATGGAGACAAGGAAAAAAGGAATGTGAAAAAAAAAGTGTAGTCACCAAAGTAGCCACTATAATATATATATTTTAAATAAATATTTAAGCGCTAACCGTGTAAGCGTTGCACTGTGCAATGTCAAAAGGAAGTATAATGAACGGACAACTGAAAAATCCAAGTCTCTCACTGCTTCATTTCTTAAAATATAAACATTTTCAATTAAACATTTCGTCCCACTGAATTATGGAAAGATATCTTGGGTATATCTTGCTATCTTGACATTATTTTGGCTTTAATGTTCAAATATATGTTCTGGGTTTATATTTGAGAAAAAGCATCGGAATATTTTTAAATTAATGTGTGAAATTATCTACTGACGTATAAAAGCAAAACGAAACAAAGCATAAAAATTTTCGAAACATTCCCGATGAATTATGGAAAAATATCTTACCTTGACACTATTTTGGCTTTAATGTTCAAGTATATGTTTTGGGTTTATATTTCAGAGAAAGCATCGGAATATTTTTAAATTAATGTGTGAAATTATCTACTGACGTATAAAAGCAAAACGAAACAAAGCATAAAAATTTTCGAAACATTTCTTCGCGATGAATTATGGAAAAATATCTTAACTTGACACTATTTTGGCTTTAATGTTCAAATATATGAGGTTTATATTTCAGAGAAAACATTGGAATAGTTTTAAATTAATGTGTGAAATTATCTCCGAGTGACGTATAAAAGCAAAACAAAACAAATCATAAGAATTAACTAATATTAATGCTTAATGTGCAATAAATTTATTTACAAGCTTTTCATATAGGTTATACAATATTATTTTTCGAGACCCGAGGATTATCAATATTTAGAACTTAGAATTTGGTAGTGAAGCACAAAAAATAGAGAATAGAGGCTCCAGAATGGGTTTCAGAAACAAAACAAAAAAAATCTTCGAAAAAGAATTTTCATCGAAGAATACAATTTGAAAAGAAAATAGGTTGAAAGTTTAAAAGAAGGTAGGCTCAAACACAAAACAAATAAGAAACTTCGTATAATACATTATACAACTGATTTCTTTTAATCAAAAAAATGAGATCTGACGATTTTTGTAGGACTGAAGAGGCTTGTTGGCTTTCCGAATGATCTTCTTCAGCCTGCAGAACATGGCTTCTCCAACAAACAGGAGGAACCCTAGAATGATCCCCAGCAGCAGAAGATAGAAGGGTCCTTGAAGATCTTCCATGTTCACCTCCCTCTGGCCGGGGTTGTCGCCTTCGATCGAATAGCACTCCTCCCTCGCGGGGTTGTACTTCTTCTTCCAGTGACCCAGGACTCCACTTTCTCTCATCTGCTGGATTCTGGAAAAGAAACAGTTTATCAACACCAGTGGCTCCCGCATTCTTTCTGATACTGCTTTAACTACCCACACTTTAAACCGGTCATTCACGACTGATCCACGCCACTCAAACCCATCCACTATCTGTTACTCCTATAACCTATACCAATCTTCTCCAATTTCCGGTGAACCACGCACCCTATACACACACGTAGGTACTAACACCTCATCTGTCTCCCAATCCAAATGGAGCGATGGCTATTATTACAAAAATCGTTCTGTGAGTGTATGGTGTAAACAGTGGCGGACTGGGTCTGAAAATAGTGGTTGCCAGGAGTCAGTGAGGGCCCACACATATCTACAATCATAACATTAATATATATATATATATATATATATATATAATTATTATTAATTATTAAATATATAATTATATATATATACATATGTATATGTAATAATCTCACTTAATTTTACTTTAAATTCTAATATTATATATTTTAAAATCTTAGTACAATATTAATGTATTCTAAAGTCACTTTTCTTATACTCCAGTTTCGTTTTATTTCCCGCGCTAGGGGTATGTTAAATCTCGCGTTTTGGAATATTTATTACTAAAAGAATATTTTAATCGCTTCCACGCGCCAGCTTAAATCGCGAAATCAGCAACTTGTTGGCGCCATACTTTTTCCTAAAACACTTACGTAATTTACTAAAAATAGCTAATATTCCCTTCTCTTTGATGAAGTGTCTATATGTTAATCCCTTATCTAAGAGAATGAAGGGATTTTCCGTTCTCTTTTGACTTGAATCTATCATACGAGATGTGCGCATATTCCGCCACTCTCCCATAATAAATAAAAACAGTTAATAACTCGGCTTGTTCCTTATTTGACGACTACAACAACGGAATCATTTTATGTATATATTTTATTATATATAAATATAATTTAAAATCAATAATCTATTCCTAATCTAAAGATATGTTAAAGATATTATTAATTAATTTAAGTATTATACATAATCACTGGAAGTAACAAATATAAATTCAAATTTATGATTGAATGTTAAAAAATTCTTGAAATAACTATATGGTTCCAAAATTACAGCGTGCTACACATCCACAAAATGTTTTTAAGCAAACTTAAAATAAAATGCAAACTATCTACCAATTTTAATGTTTTTAAAGAACACCTGTTACTGTTAAAGACTGACAACTGAAAAGTACAGAAATCCACTAGATTAAGAGCAAGTCAACAAGCGTTTCAGTTCGCTAGAATAATGGTTTCAGTAATTTGATTATAAAAAATACAAAATTCTAATTTACAATTGATTTCAGACAAAGCGGTTAATAATTTTAAAACATTTTCTATTAATCAATCTCAATATTCTTTATTTATAGAATGGAACATTTTTTAAATTATAAAACAACAGGATGTAAAACTTCAAATAGGTTATTAGAAAAAATTACGAAGAGGAAAGGTTTCAGAAACTACCTTTCCTTTTTTTACTGCTAATTCCTTCAAAATATCTCTAGCTATATTTATAATTGCCGTATAAGTATAAGATATAAAGTTTTAATAAACATAATTAAAAACATTATTTATTTAAGTTTAAGGTTAATTTATTCTACTAAAATTAGCTTTTCTTCAGTAAGCAAACTACTCATAATTTCTATATAATATTCATCTTAAAAGACTTAATGGTACAGTAGAAAGAAATATGCAATGGTATCAAATGCATGTTTAATAAAAATAAATAATGATTGTGTAGAAAAGAGTTAAATCGTTTTATTTCAGACAATCAAAATTACTATAAGAGACAACAGTCTTCTCGGTGTTTAAAAAAAAATGCGTGGAAATTCAACTCACAAACTGAATTCCCATTAATTATTATTATGTACACGACATTCAAATGGAAGCATATACTCTTATTTCGCATCTGAACATTTGAAAAATCTTATTTTATTTTATCGTGAACATCCGCTGGTAATTTATATTTGCAAAACTTTCTTAGAAATATTAAAACAAATCATGTTTCTGTAATGCAACAAAAACATGTTTTTAATAATTTGTTAAAAACAATAATTAATTGATTTTAATTTTAATAAATTCGATTATATTCTTTGTAACACGCTGGTGCGGGGCCCTATTTGGAGCAATCGGCTTAAGGCCGGCCCCGACTTTCAACTTAACAAAAATTAAATAAGTTGGCGAGTTTAAAGTTTGTCGATATAATCAAATTAAGACAATTAATAAGATAGACGAGTCGGTTGGTAGTCAAATGCGATTAGTGTTTAATATTACAAAAGCAATGTAAAAATAAAGAAATGATAATTTTAACTTACCTCTCAAAAAAAAATTTTTTTTTCTTTCTTTTTCAACATACGCTACGTATGTCCTTACTTTCTTCCTACTAAAAACAGAAATAACACTTTTCTCACCAATTATTTTCCATGAAAGACAGACCAATAAGACAGGTCCCTTTGACTCTTCTAAACGCAAACGCATAAAGAAAAGCGTAAGTCATAAATGTCATTTGTAGTCTTGTAATTAGGGTGGGCACAATTTCTCCCACCCGCCCTAATCACAGTTTTAGGTAAGAAAACCTTTTCCCACAGGCGAGTTCCCTTGCTTGTGAGATTTATGACAGTAAAATGAAACTACAAAAAAAAGAAAGAAAAAATCCAACTTATAGCCATCTCTCACAAGAACCGCAGTCTATCTGCACAAAGGGAGGCAATTCTTTCCGTCTCTCCGGGGGCTTCCGAAACCAGCAAAATATCTTAATGAGTTTTGCGACTCGAATTTTCACAGAAGAGATACCCTGTTTCAATGCCCCGAAGGTTTGCTGGTGAAACATCTGTAAATGATCGGAAGTTCAAATGAAGTGGACAGAACGCCGTTCCTACGGGCGGATATTCGACCACCCGCTGTTTGACTGGTCGAATTACGACGGCAGTAAATCCCTAAAAACGGGTGTCGAATTCCAAAACATGGACCTTGGGGGAAAGGGCTATTTTGTTTATGTGTTTGAGAGAAGGAGTTCTTCTTTGCTTCTCTGCTACACTTTCTGGGGGGCCCAAAGTGTCTTCTGTTTAAGGGGCCCACTTGCCATCGGGCAAGCTGGCAACCTAGCCAGTCCGCCACTGGGTGTAAACAGTCCAACACGCAGGATAATGGAGAATGAAGATTCATTCACAAATATGCAGGGAAACACATAGCACAGGTAACAGGAAACAATAGATCTTGCACAGATTAGCAACGTAAACAGGTAACAATTCACAGGTAATAACAGTTCAGTACTTTGAGATTTAGCAAC
>BGPR01014182.1:0-39856 GCA_013235015.1 Araneus ventricosus | reverse complement strand
GCAACAATCTATGCCTTGGAAATAAAGTTTGGGAACTTTTTATTCTCTAATAAAAATATGCATTCCTAATGCTAATATGCAAATACAGTATAAGTTGCCATTATTACAGTGGAACTTGGCTAATTTGAATTCATCGATAATTAGAATTATTTCTCTGGTCTTCCCTTGATTTTCCTTTTAACATGATGTTAAGATATCGTATGTAATGAATAGATGCGTTGAGTTAGTTTTTCGGTGTATGTTAGAAGAAAAGCTTGCGAAAACTTGGATATGAGGATTGTGTAGGATAGTGGGAAAGGATTTGGATCAAGGAAGGGTGCTATCGCTTGAATCTTCCTGCTCCCGTGTTTTGTTTCATGTTTTTGGTTTTCCCAATGGGTTTTTAATATTTAATGTATCAATAGTTGAGGGCGTTCCCCGAGTTGGCTCATCGAGTTCTTGTATTCAGGCTGGTCCAGTAGACTGCTTCTGTTGTCGTTGGTCTGCTGCCTGGTTTTTTTTTTTGTCTCGGTACCAGGTAGGTGCTTTTGTTTCTCATGTTGCAATTTGTTTGTTTTCGTGTCTCATGGTCCTCTTGACCTAGTGGCATGACGAAGAGAGCTCTTGAAGAGTCTCCCTCCGGGTGTAATTCTTAAGACCGGAGAATCAGTTATTTATTCATCAACAACTTGTCAGTCATTCAAAAAGCTACTACTGCACTTAAAGAGGATGCGGTTCTATTAAACTTTGTATTGAAAGTACTGCTGGCCCCTCTCTGTGGGTCAAACCTAGTGCAATAAATACTACCTTCGGGTCTCTTTCCCATAAAGATGACTTCTTTTTCGTGAACAAAAACAGAAAACTTATCCTTGTCACCAACCGTATCAGTTCCACAGAAAAGGTGGTGGAGTATGTACATAGTACGCCTAACGCCATAGTTAGACTTATTGACTCGAATATCGTAACGAAATACATTGTTCGAGATGTGGAAACAGACTTTTTATTAGAAGATATAGCCAAAGAAATTGCATCCCAGGATATTCTAGTCTCCAAAATCGTAGGATTCAAAAAGAAAGGAACTTCGGAGCCGATACCAATAATCCTAATTGATGAAATTGGGAAAACAAACCGATCCGAAATAAAAATAGGTCGGGTGATTTTTCGGGTCTCCAGATTCATTGAGAATCCGAAAGTGTGTTTCAAGTGCCTAAAGTTTGGCCACACTCAAATTAGATGCAATAAAGACAAAAGGTGTAGCAAATGTGGGGGTACTCACAACGATGAGTGCACTGGTCCCATAAAATGTTTCCGATGTAACGAACCACATGATGCGTTGGATAAGAACTGTACAATTTTTATTCGTGAACAGGAAATAATCAATTTGGTACAAACTCACGATATCTTATTTGCTGAGGCAAGGAAGCGAGTCGCCACAGGGCAATCGTTTGCTGCTGTTGCCGGGAGTACTTCGACATCCAAATCAGTGGTGTCATCAGAAGTCCAAGCCCAGTTGTCGGACCTTCTTTTGGTTATAAAAAGTCTCCAGGACCAAATAACTAATTTGGCTCCTCAAGTTTCTCAGATTTCAAATCTCCGTGAGGTAAATAAAAAAATCTTAGACAGGTGTATTCAAACTCAAGAACATTTGGATCACCAGATAGTGGAGAACAAAAATCTTCAAGCACTAATGAACTCCCAAAATAAGATCATTGAATCACTGACAAACAGACTAACTGTCCTTGAATCCAATTACGGATTTAGGTCATCTGACAGTCCCGATCCCGGTTTGTACCATCAATCATTGGACGAACTTAACAATTTCAGTCCTGCGATCCCGGTGGACACTGGTCCTGGGATTGGGTAAGTTTGTTTGGTTTCGTTGTCGTTCGATTTTTTTTTTGTTGTTTTTGTGCGTGTGTGTGTTTTTCTGCTTTTCGACGCAGTTTATTCAATGGAATATCAGGGGAGTTCGAAGCAAGTTGTCTTGGCTTCAAAATCCCCCTTTTTCTGCAGCGTCTGTTTTGGTGTTTCAGGAGTCCATGTTGAATGACTCCGTTCCCTTTTCCCTTAAAGATAAAAAAATTTTTCGTGCTGACAGACCCGGCTCTTCCCGAGGTGGGTTAATGACTGCTGTTGACTCCAACATCCCAGCTTTACTGGTTCCGCTTTCTCTCCCTCCATCGGAAGTAGAGGTTTTAATTGTCAAAATATGGGCTATTCCAAACTCAAGCGCACCTCTCACTGTGGTTAATCTTTATTCTCCCAGAGGAAAATTTGATACCCCTTGGTTAGAATCTTTGATTTCTCAGCTTACTCTCCCGTTTTTGATTTTAGGGGACTTTAATGTGCATCATCCTGCACTTGGAAGTCTGTTCCTCTTCCGACGCATCTAAGGTGTTGGACTGGATAGGCGTAAATAATATGTGCCTTCTCAATATGTCCCAATTTACCAGGTTCCAGACAGGGCATGCTCCTTCGCTGCTTGACCTGTCTGTTTTCTCAGCGGATGCGGATATCTATAACAACATCAGCTTAGAAATTTCTCATGATACATATGATAGTGACCACTGCCCAATTCTTATATCTTTACAAAACTTTGGGGTTCGAACGACAAGAACTCGACAGTATATAAATTGGAACTGTTTTTCTAAAAAAATTAATGATAATCTCGGCAATTCTGACCAAAATTTGTCGATTGAAATGCTCTCGATTCAGTTTCAGTCGAACGCTGCTGCTTCTTCTTCCAGCTATACTATTTCGGCACAAAACCATTCGCCGTGGTGGGACACAAGATGCAGCTTCCTTAAGGCTTTAAAAAGAAAGGTTTTGAGGAAAGCCAAGTCTTATCCGTCAATTGCTAATTGGTCTCATTATAAGAAAATAGCAGCTCGTTTACGAAAATATATCAAACACTGTACACGCTCCTATTGGGAGAGGACTTGTGCAGAGGTAGCTAAATCACATCAAGCATTTAGAATCATCAAAGCGATGTTGAATAAAGACGTTTCCCCGTGTCAATCTCATCTCATCTTATCTTCCGGTATGGTACTTTCTTCCTCGACTGCTCAAGCAAATGCAATTGCAACTAATCTAATTAAACACGCACCCACTGAACGAATTCCCTTAGATTTTTCAGAGAACTACCCCGAATCTCCAGCAGTTCAGAGGCTAAACCAACCATTTTCAATGAAGGAATTTAATGATGCTTTGTCCAAGACATCCAATCGATCTCCTGGACCGGATAAGATCACAAAAAGAATGATCACATCCTTATCGGATGCTAACTTGTATAAAGTCCTTGGTTTGTTGAATGACCTGTGGTATTCCTCCTCAGTCCCAGTAGATTGGAGACTAGCAAAGATTATCCCGATTCTAAAACCCGGTAAAAAACCAGAAGATGTCTCTTCGTACCGTCCAATTGCATTAACGTCGGTACTTTTCAAACTTTCTGAACGAATAATTCTCGCACGTCTTCTGAAATTTTATATACATAACAAATTTTTTTCCCTTTCCAAGCGGGTTTCCTCCCCTATAAGGGTTGTGACAGTCTGTCGTCGGTGTTACTTAATAAGATCCTTACAGCTAGAGCTCGCAGAAATTTGGTTTACGGTATCTCTTTCGACATCCAGGCAGCTTACGACAACGTTTGGCATGATGGTTTGTTGTTCAAATTGCTACAATCTGGAATCAGGGGTAGGATTGCGCTATGGTTCTATCACTTCCTTCGGGATAGAAAAGCATTCGTGTCTTGGAGAGGGACGTCTTCAGCCTTCTTCAGGCATGACAGGGGTGTCCCCCAGGGAAGTGTCCTATTCCCCATCATGTCTTCCGTGTTTATGCACGATATTTTGGAGGTGATACCTGATGGGGTACAGTGTTTCATATATGCCGACGACATATTCATATTAGTAGAGGCACCCACGGTGCCGACGGTGAAGAATAAAATAGAGGCTTCTGTCTCCAAGCTCGAAACCTGGTGCAAAGAATGGCATTTAAACATTGCCCCCCTTAAGTGTAAGGTGATTAATTTTTCTACACGGATCTATCCTGTGAATTTTCCGGTTTGTTTTAGTGGGGAGTGTATTCCATGGTCCAACAACGTTCGGTTCTTGGGAATTATTTTTTCTTCTAACCTTTCTTTTCGGATGCATATAGACCAGCTGGTTATCAAGACGTCAAAAAAACTAAATGCAATCAAGGTTCTGGCGTCTCCCAGATGGGGAACAAAAGCAGTCCATCTCCTCAGGATTTGCAATGCTTGTATCATCCAGGCTTTAGAATTCGGAGCGTTTGCCATTGGTATGAACACCAAAGCGGGACTGTCGCGTCTGCAAACATTACAAAACAACATTCTACGTTTTGCTTTTGGTATACCTAGGTGGACGCCGATCCCTGTCCTGCACAAAATCTCAAATGTTACAAATATACCATTGAGATTCGATAATAGAAATATGTCATTTTCTTTAAACAATTTTCGGCCCGTGAAATAACAGCGGTTTCAAAGTCTATTCTTGAGACTAATAGCATGATATCGAACTGGAGATATGACCGTCTACCTTGTGGGGCTACCCTTGACAAGTACTCACAATTACTCAATTTATCTGTGTCGGATTTAATCCAAATATATATACCGGAATCTTGGGAAGATCACCATAGTTTCGTTATTCGCACTGACGAGATGGAATTCCAACAACGTGTCTTGGATCCAGGAGTGATTAAACGGCTGTATCACGAGTACCGAAGTAGCCTCCGTTCCGATGTGGTCATTCTGGCTACGGATGTATCTAAAAACGCCTCTGGCGTCGCTATTGCTGCTGTTAACTGCTCCTTGCCAACTGAGCTCCAGGGATCTATTCCTGCAGTCAACTCAGTTTTCACTGGTGAAGCCCTTGCCATGATCCTTGCAATTTCCAATTATGTTAGAGAGTTCAAGGACTATATTCTGTTGACGGACAGCATATGTCTAATCTTACGGCCTTAAAGAACTTAAATTTTAAATCCCCGAAATGTTCTCTGTTTCTAGCTAAGATCATTGCCGAGGCATTAAATAAGTGCAAATCCTTGGAACTTGTATATTCTCCAACTCATGTAGGTATCAGAGAAAATGAATGGGCAGACTCTGTCGCAAGAGATGCTCTGGTCTCTCCCCGAATTTATGACTTTGTTTCGCCAGAGGATGCTATTTCGGCGTGCTCCAAGATTATTAGATTGACTCAAACTGAAGAATGGGCTAAATCTAAGTATTGTAACGAATACACTTGGTTGGAGGAGTTTAATTACAAGAAAATCAGCTTCTCTAGAAGTAGTGAAGTTCTTATCTTCCGCTTTCTCTCCAGGTCTCTGCCGCTCAATACTATTCTCTACAAATGTCATTTAATAGATTCTCCTGATTGTGCTGTGTGTCAGACTCCAGAAACTTGGGAACACTTTGTTTTGACATGTCCGCAATTTGAAAATACTATAGACTCTCTTCGTTCAAATCTTGGTTGCATTCCTCTCTCTCTTGATTGGATTAGTGACTTTTCCTTTTGTGGACGGTTGAAATGTCGGGCCATTTGTGCCTTCTTGGTGTCGTCGGGTAGGTTTTAATTTTTCCTTTTGTGGTACTCCTGATATTTTTTTACTGTACCCGGCACAGGCTATGAACTAGGTTCTGGAGCATACGCCGGATAGCACCCTTTATCCTTGAATCGTATGTAATTTCATTTTTTGTTTTTGCTTGGTTCGACTGACTGAAGTCAAGACTGAAAAATGTAAATTTCTTTTATTCTAAATATTCCTGAATTGTTTTCGTTAGTTAATAAGTCCATACTTTGCGTCCTTAATGATCATGAATCAATGACTTTTTAAGGCCTTAATTCACTCGAGTAACTTATCACAGAAAAATTGAAAATTTATTTATCTAGAAATTATGGTTATTGGTATTTCAGAGTGTGTTATATAAATCTTGGAAAATATTTCTTGAATTAGTTAACATATCAATGAAATCTACGTGTATAGTTCAAATCTCTAATTAGTGCTTTTTCTGTCAACAGTAGATTTCATTTACCATTTATTGGCACAGCATAGTCAAATATGGCTCTTGTGCCAGAAAACACAACACAACACATTTACCATTTAATAATGCATCTTAGAAGACGGACTTGTTACATCTAGAAGACTTATTCTTCTCAATCACATTACCGACTGTCACAGCTCATTGATTGATAGTTGTACGCATCTGCCACTGTACGCAAGTGCCACACAATCTTTTATTTCTAGTGAACTCGTTCTCGTATTCTTGAGTCATGATATAGAGTCTTTGATGGTCATGATTGAGTCTTTATAGAGCACACTTTTTTGCTAGTCAGGTTTTTTCATTTTTACTTTCTCGTAAACGAAGTATACCAAGAGAAAGTATTGTAATCTTCAAAAAATTCGAACTCGAAATTTTGACGAATCTCCACGTTTTAAACCTCCCTGAGTCCGAAAAACACAATTTTGGAATCATGTCTGTCTGTCTGTGAACACGAGAACTCGAACTATTAGAACTACGGCGATGAAATTTAGTATGTGGTCTTTAAACATAATTTGTAGGTTTCTGTCAAATTTTGGACAAAATCCGTCAACGGGAAGTCTGTCTGTATGTGTCCGCGGTCATGTAAACGTTATAACTCAAAAACTTGAAAAGCTAGATGGATAAAATTTCATACACTTTTATCGTCATGAATGTAGGTCCGTATAAAATTTTGGGCCAAATCCGTCAAAAGGTTGACTGTCTGTCGGTCTGTATAACCGCATCTCCAATGAATCCGCTATCTCCACGCGCATGCGTACTGGAAGCAATCTTCTGTGCACGATATTTATTGACTCCTGCTTGGCGCTTTTCTTTTTCATCCGATTCTCCATGCGCATGTGTACTGGTAGCAATCTGTGCACGCTGGCGGATTATGTGACTTTGTCCTTGAACCAGCAAGAGTAGAAATCGGTACGCATTTAAATCGAAACGCATCTGTAAATTTGATTCTTTACCTAAATATTTTCTGATAGTCATTAGATCCTGGGTTACAATCCCCTCAGGGGCACATCTTCTTTAGGTGCAGGGCCGTACCGAGGTGATCCTGCGCCCTTGGCGGAACTGGCAAAGCTGCGCCCCCCCCCCATGTGACACATTTTCATTAATTTTTCATCCCTTCTATAAAACTTCTACCCGGAAAAAACTACATTCCTGCAAATATTTTTATACACAAATTTAGCATATTTTATGATTTATTAAACAGGTTTAATAAAAATTACGTATTCTTAAAGAATACTTTAATGAACTATATTCATGAAAAATACTGTACACAACAAAATAAAAGTATCATCAAATAAATTACAAAATGCACATATTTTCTAAAAGACAGAAAATAGAACAAAATCTATAATTTTATTGTAGCTATTAAACATTGGCTTTTGTGTGATGCATAATAAAGAAGAAAACTTATTTGTTTCGCACTATTTATAATGTATAGTACATAAATTACTAATCTTTATATATAAAAGGCAAATACCATGACTCACTCACTCGTCACGAAATCTCCCAAACCACTGGAACTAAAAACTTTAAATTTTGCAGGCGATTGTTTTTTGGGGAGTAGGTTCTCACTAAGAAAGGATCTTTCGAAATTTTAATTAGAATTTAAATTATTTAAAAATTGCTTTAAATTTTCACGATTTTCCGGAATAACTTCGGATCCTATTATCGCAAAAAAACCCCATTTTTACATCATCTTAAAGATAAAAAAAAATTGGCTTTTCAATGACACCGATCTTATTTCCATGCAACGGTTTGTTCAATTTTAATAAATGTTTTAAAACATGAATTGCAACAATGTTTTTATTGTTGTAAATAAAATTCAAACCATCTCATTATTTCGGCAAATCTTTTATTGACGCGCTTTTGCAATTGTTACGGTTGTGATAGTATAAATTGTTTTCTTGGGAAATTAACTCCAAACCAGAATTTTCGCTTTAGTATTCACTGCATTTCTGAAATATTTTATAGACTCCTGCTTCAAAGTAATATTTTTATAAAGCGTGGCAAGAGATATTTGATTTCAGGTTTGTTTGTTTGTTTTTATTGTGTGTGAGGTAAACTGAAATGAGTTTCGTCCTTTCTTCAAGCATTTAATCTCATGCTTTCCTGCCATTTTAAAATTATGAGGCATGAATTATAGGTAATTTTTTGTTAAAATTTTGGTTAGGATTATGAGTACAGTATTGCCGCCAAACTTGAATTTCCTCAAGTGATAACTCATCAAATTTGATATTAGAAACTAGAAATTACAGCCTAAAACTAGGAATTACAAAAAGGCAATAGTGTTCGGGAAAACTAATTTTTAAATTTTATTGTCTACCTCCTATACTCCCGGGACTTTTAGATTTCTATGAATTTTTTGCCGCCTCACTTTCTGTACCCACTGGTTCACACGGGCCTCCAGCATGTTCGGCTTTCACTACCATATTCAGCGTTAATCATTCTACCTATGAGTGATAGATGAATTGAGTGAAATCTATTTGAAACTCAGTTTGTAAGTTTCGTTAACTGCGATGCATCATACAGAATTGCATCGCTGGCATTTTAAAATTTACGTCTTTAAATATTTTACTATCTGTCAAATACAATAAAATATTCAGTTTTGTTTTTGTTTTGTTCATCTTTGCTGAGTTATCGTGGCTGAAACTGCGACGGGTAACGCACAAATTAATATAAAATTCAAAAATAAAAACCAATTTAAACAGGCGAACCAGCTGGTCGCCGAAAGGCGGCTAGTTAGAAATAAAAGAAATAAGAGCTGAAATTAAGAGTTGAGCATATATGAGCTGAATTCAAATTTTAGTAATATCAAATGACTTTTTCTAGATCAGAGATTCCCAATCTGTGGCTCAGGTGTTAGTTAGGGGTACTCTAAAGTGATTTTGGTAATGGCGGAAAACACAAAATATAAGAATATTCTAGAATTTCGTTTCATCAGGTTCGTTTGAAAAAAGAAAATGGTATGAGTTCGAAAGCCTATTTACGGAGTTAGAAAAAGGAGAAAGTACATTAATATCTAGTAATTGAGTAATTGTTAATTTTCGTCTTGACTGACCGCCACGACTTCATGAGCACTGTGGTCCCCACATAATAGCCCCCATTGCGAGCGGCACATGTGACGATCCTCCATTTTACCGGGATACGACCCGTCATCGGAGATGGGCCCTAAGAACAGCACCACCATTACTGTATCCACCAGGGGAGCGAGAACCTGCTTACTTATCCGGCAGCTTCTCATCCGCGAACTTCGCAATGCTGGAATCATGTGATTAAATATACGATTATATAAAAATAAGGAAATTAGTGATAATATGATTAAATAAGGAAATTAGTTTGTCATTTTAAAATTGAAAAGTATTGTAGCAAATCGTACATTTTTTTAATTTCTTTAAATTAAAGAAAAAAAATTGTACAGTTATTAAATTGGTGTCATTAAAAGATATTTTTTTTAATTTTAAAATGACGTAAAAAATCATTTTTTTAGATAATATATTTGAAAAATACGGCGAAAAGACAGCAAAATCTTACCTACTTTTTTATTATCTGAAATTTTAATTATCTTTTGAGCTTTGAAAGTTGATATTGAGTCTACTCTTGTTTTGAAGAGCATATGCGCCAAATTTCATCAATATCAAGCAAAAAATGTCGATTTTTTAAAAAAGACATATAACATTCATCTTTGTATACATTATTGGAAAGTAAAATTTTATGGTTAAATCAGTTACAATTATCAAGACAAGTAAAATCGAGAAGATCATGAATTTGGTGTAGAATAGTTGCATTAGATTTTTTATACAATAAACTCTAACACGAAATACTATAAAATTAATTTTATACTTTGCTTGTAATCATGCTTTTGTATGCATACTAAAAGCGCATATATTTTAGTAAATAGCGCATGTATACATAGGTGACTGTCTGTTGGTGTTCTACAAGACAGACCGTTGAGCCTAGAGTTGTCAAATTTGATACAAACCTGCTATGAAGGGTGGCAAAGTACACCTCAGTGAGTTTTTTAAAACTTTAATTAATTAAAACTTAAGAAATATTTTTTTGGGGGAAGGGGGAAGTTCAGCGATAATAACCGGAAATATTATCATTTAAAAATAATTTCTACACTGTCTTATATCTCAAAAAAAATTATCTTTCAAATGATAACAGTCTAGTTGTCGTGTAATTTTTTTCTTAAATTTGACATTTTTAAAAAAAAATATTTTTATGTATAATTTACAACAATGGCGGATTGAAAGTCAAACCAATTTGATTGATTCATGAAATCTTTAATTTAATATTCATCTTAATGTTTAATTTAATATTTCTCTTAATGTTTAATTTAATGTTTCTCTTATGTTAAAAAACGTGATATAAAAATTTATTTTGATTATTACAGTATAAAACCTTCTTTTGTTGTAGTGAAATGCTGCCATTTTCATTGCTTTTCCAGTTCTTTTAGTCTAATTTTTTGTTAATTATTTGCTATTTGAAATAAATTTATTTTTAAATAGATTTACTATATTATTTTGATAGATTTACTATATTATTTTGATAGATTTCCTTTTTAGCTATGATCTAAAATTCATTTTTTCACTTAGGGCAGAAAATCTTCAATGGAAACCATACCATCTATTTATTTGTAATAATTAGGCAAAACATTCAAAGAAAGTTATAGTTAGATAAATAAAGTGTAATAAATTAATTCAAATCTGAATTATGCATGATCGAAATAAAAATTAATTTTCATTTCGTTTAATGATATTAAAGAGCCATTCTGCCTAAGACTTTTTTAACAGCTGAAAGTAACAATCAGAATCATTAATTTTATTAAATGCAAAACATATTGCCATAAAATTTAGTTAAAATTAGCTTGCGAAAAATTAAATCAGTTGATGTTTTTAAAATTGGTTGGCATAAATAATATATAATTAATAAAATGGGCGAATCAGCTGGCAGTAGAAGGCGGCTAGTATTTAATA
Source organism: Araneus ventricosus (assembly GCA_013235015.1). Lineage (NCBI taxonomy): Eukaryota > Metazoa > Arthropoda > Arachnida > Araneae > Araneidae > Araneus > Araneus ventricosus. The sequence continues at coordinate 28,846 of BGPR01014182.1, read as the reverse complement.
CAACAAAAGCAATTTAAAAATACAGAAATAATTTGAGCTCACCTCTTTAAAACTAATTTATCTCCTTAGAAAAGAACGAAAATATCCAAGTATTTCTTTATGCGCCCATTCTGATGGAAGAAAAACAGAAATGCAACATTGTTTTCGTATTACTTGCCACTAAAGAAACACCAAAGGGCCACTCGTCCAACAAGGACGAAGCCGCTTTATCATTTCTACAATATAGTAGACAAGATAAAAATAAGACCTCCCCAACCTGAAACACAAAACTCTAAGAAAAAGCGCGATTCCCTTCTTCCTTTGAGCTTTTAATATTCAAATTACGTGAATGTTTTGCCCTCCCTCCCCTCTTATCAGCGTCTTATGGGTTCGAAGAAGAATCTTAAGGCAGACGAGTCCCTTGTCCATCTATTTTACGACTGTAAAATGAGATGCAAAAAAGAAGAAAAAAGCATGTTGTTTTGCCATCTCTAAGCAAGAACCACACCCTTGGTCAAAGCAAGGCCCTTTTCGCTTTGCTAGAGGGACCCTTTTTTCCTGCGGCAGCAAGAAACTCAAAGTTCCAAGAAAGGGTGCAGACACTTTCTCTCTCTCTTTCTCTGTAAGGGGATTACAACCAGACAAGCTGGCAATGTGACCACTGGACAAAACAAATAGTCACTCCCGTAATGTTTAGTGAGCCACTGAAGACTTATTCTCATTTTTTTTTTTGCACAGCAAATCGTACGAATCTAACTCTTAAACTAAGTTTTTTAAATTGTCATTTTTGCGCCCCCTTTCTGCCTGCGCCATTGGCGGGGGCCAATCTCGCCACCCCCTCGGTACGGCCCTGTTTAGGTGTGACGGGATTCACGACCCCGAGGTACCCTAGTGTCTGTTCTCCTTTCGAGTTTATGCCTTTTTTGAGTTTCTGCTTTTTCTTCCTTCCCTCGAGGGTAGGCGAGGGAGCTCTCCATGAGAAGCTGTTGCCGCTCTGTTTGCTTCCTGCTTCTCATGGACAGCAAAATACCCCACGTGTTGGCCGTGCGTGGCGACCCATTAGACGGGTGGTACATTTCGGTCCCCGGTGTATCAATCGGCCGGTATCCCAACCACTTGGCTGGTCTGCTTAAGGGGATCAAGCGAAGGGGTCACTCCTTGGGCTTGGCGTTAAGGGTGGTCACTGTCCCCGGGGGTGACTCTGAGCGTATAGGTTCCGGCTAGCACCATGGTAAGTGCCGAGGCTGGAAATTCCAGAGCCGGTAACTGCCATCCCTTGTTGGGCTCCGTGGTGGGCGATGCCGTCGGGCCTGAATCCCGACAAATGCCACATGGAAAAAAGAAAATCTGGTCCCTTCAGTGGGCAACGTATAGAATCAACTTCCAAACGAAACAATTTTCCAACTTATTTTATTATTCACCGAATTTCCACTAGCAATGAAACCTTCCATAAAGTATCGCCTTTCTTGGTTGAAAAAGGCATAACCAGTAGTGTAGGCGAAGTAAAATCGTCCAAAAAACTTCGGTCTGGTGACCTTCTTGTTGAAGTGGAATCCCCGAAGCAAGCCAAACAAATAGGAAAATTAAATTCATTGTCGACTATTCCTGTTACTGTTAACCCCCATGCCACATTGAACTCGTCTAAGGGTGTTATTTCCTGTGGCGAATTGCTGAATGAATCTGTGGAAAAAATAACTGAAGAACTAAGTAGTCAAGGAGTGACCCATGTGCGCCGCATTACGATTCGGAGGGATGGTCAGCTCCTAAATACAAAGCACCTGATTTTAACTTTCGACTCCGCCAAATTACCTGAACATATTAAAGCAGGATATATGCGCCTTTCTGTCAGGACATATATACCCAACCCACTCCGCTGTTTCAAGTGCCAACGTTTCGGACATTCGAAAACTTCTTGCCGCGGGACACTAACCTGCGCCCGTTGTGCAGAAGTCGGGCATGAAAGCACTGATTGCACCCGTACAGAGAAGTGTGTTAACTGCAAGGGGGAACACACTTCGTTTTCTCGGAACTGCTCTGCCTGGAAACAGGAGAAAGAAATTATATCCACAAAAATAAAAAAGCAGATTTCATGTCAGGAAGCAAGAAAACTAATAAAATCTCAGACACCTACACCCAGAAATAGTTACGTTTCTGTAGCAAAAAAATCATTTTCTGCACCATCCGTCCAAAAAAATCCCGATATCTCTATCTGTAGTTCTAAACCACCTGATTCTATTGCAAGAGCATCTCCTCCAGTAACCAACTTTCCAATTTCTTTCTCTCCATCTGTTGCTCCGGTCAGTGAAGAAGCGTTGGCTTCGCCTGACTTCACTGATTTTAAACTCGTTTCAAACAAAAAGAAGCTGAAAGGGGACTCTCCAACTAAAACAAATAATAGCATTGCCAAAGCTGAAAAGATCTCAAAATTTTACACCTCCTCTCGCCGTGAAGTTCTTAACACCGTTCCAACAAAGGATGACACCTGCACAAATAAGTCTGCATTAAAACCTTTTGAAATCAAGAAACCCACTTCTGTCGACACTCAACTTCTACCTATGGCTGTTCTCCCTCCATTGGAAAAAACAGTTTTGCAATCTCGGGAATCTGATGCGGATGCCGAGATGAGCTCCTCCTCTTTATCAGAAGAGGATGCCTTGGAATATGACATGTCGGAGGATTTGGAAGACTCATCTGCAGTTAACAGTCCTCCACCCTCTTTCAAACCACAAAAAGGAGACAAATACAAAAACAGGTAGCCTTATTGCTTCTGTTTTGCACATTGTTTGCCTTTTTTTATAAAAAAATATTTTAAAAACAAACGACCTACGCTGAATTGTTTTCTTTAAACTAACTTGTTTAGTTCTTTAATATTTTAAACATTTTCTCTGTATAGATTTCGTTCTTGGAATTTTATTTCGTCTTTGCCCACCATGTGATATTTTAGACATATTTTACATCTGATACATTTTAAAACTTGCATTTTTTATCTCTTTTCATCGTTCATCTATCCTTTTAGGCAACATGATTTTATCTTTTCGTATGCAACTATGAATTTCAAATTTATTTTAGAATTTTATCTACCTCTTTTAATATAACACCATATTTTATCACCGTGATCCTGCGTATCTACCATAGGTTTGGCGCAGTTTAGCCAAAAATGGCTCTTGCGCCATTAAACCCCAACCAACCAACCAACCAACATGGGTTACAATAGGTTCGAATTTTTTTAATCCACGCGGTTGGAGGGGAAACAGCACCTTTTTCGAGAAGTATACGAGAAAGTTTAGGGGAGAACACTCCCGCTGGTTCTTCCGCATGCTTCGGCAGGTCGGAATTTCTTCCCGGTTCCAGAAAGAAAGCGGAACCAGCTTTGATCCCAAAATAATTATGATACCGGAATATATATAAAATCAAGAAAATAATAAATATAAAAATATTTTTTAAGGAAACTCTTTTATCTGTGTATTAAAAGGGAAAAAAATTAATCAAAAATCTAGAGATCAAAAATTGTAAAACAAAGGTACAGAAAACAACAAGAGAAGGATATAAGAATGAATGTCACGAGAAACAAAAAAAAAAATCCTAGTCACATTCATTATATAAAAATTAAAATACATTATAAAAGTGATTACAGTTCCAATTTACTTACAGCATTTCTATCTGCGCCTCAAGATTTTGCGATTTTTATTTTGACCACCAGTTTTTTAAAGGTATTTTTCCTTTTTAAATGCACTGATAAAAATGTGTGTTTTGTTTTTAAAGTTTTGTTTATAATATTTGTTTATTGCAGTTTTGTAATAAAGATTTGCTTCAGTTGTAGAGGATCAACAACAACAAAAAAAAAATCTAGCCAAGTTATTCTCTGAAGGGGCTTCAAAAATTGCGAGTTTTACTTCCTAAAACGGAGTATGAAAAACCTAGCTAACATGTTTGTCATATGAAACAAAAAAATGAAAGAAAGAAGAGGAAACATTAAGAACTACTTTATTTAATTAACTGCGGATTATTTTTATTGCTGCATTATGTATACCTACAAAATAAGTGAATCATAAACAATTTTCCCATAAAATGATATTAATCTGCAAAGATCATTCGTTTAATGGTTAAACAAGGATGTGAAGAAAATAAAATATTTTTTCTACAAGTGCAAACAATATGAAAGTTCATGTATCAAAACAAAACATTGATCAAACACAAAATTTAAAAAAATTAAGGAACTAAAAACATATTTCAGCTGTCTTATAAAACAAATATAAATAATAAAATTATCAAAAATAAGCTGAGAGTCAGTTATGTCGCTTTCATGTTGATATTCATCAATGTTTATTATTATTTACACAAATTTGTTGTGAAAGTCACTTGCAGATTATTTTGAGACATAACTGGCGTTCGTTCCCAAAAGCATTATTAAGAAGATGATTTACAATCACAGCACTTGCATTTGTCTCCACAGGCGCATTTGGATTTGCAGGCTTCAGCGTCGCAGAGTTCACATTCGCTTCCACAAGCACATTTGGAAGAAGACTTGCAGTCACAGCATTTGCATTTGTCTCCACAGGCGCATTTGAATTTGCATGCTTCAGCGTCGCAGAGTTCACATTCGCTTCCACAGACACATTTGGAAGATGACTCGCTCTTAGATGCCATTTTTGTTCCTAAGAAGGAAAAAAATCGAATAAAAATCTAAATATACCAGCAACATTTTATGCTTTGAAACGATTTTGATTTCATGCATTGAAAAAAAAAAGTGAAATAAATTTTTTAAAAATTATTTTTATTTCATATTATTGCTGAATTGGTTTTCTTCTTTGAAACTATTATTTGCTCTGAGAAGATTTTTCAATTAATAACCCCCTCTCCCCCCCAAAAATGAGATATCAGTATTTCAGAGTGTCAATTCTTTTATTGATAATTGTATTTTTAGCATGGCGATTATAGCAAATTGGCATTTGAAGTCCCAAAAAAAAGCAAATCTCAACATAAGTGACAACATATTTGGAATGAGATTATGAATTCTTCTTTTCTGCGTTTCAGTTCAGTTCAGATTTGGTTACATATTTGCGTATTGAAAACTTTCCAGAAAATTTCATCCCACATTTCACAAAGCTATGTATTAACTACAAGACCAAGGAATAGCTGAATTTAGATTATGTGAAAACATACGTTTGGCATTAAGTTAAACATTTTAAGAATTCTTGTGATAGTTTTATTTCGATTGTCATAGATTTATACAAACCCAGGCTTCTAATCTGCGACATAAATTTGAAGTTTCCAAATGGATATATCTAGCGCTTTTTGAGAACACTTACTTTTAAATATTCTATTTCATTAAATTCAAATACTTCTAGATTAGCAATGTAAGGAACTGGGAGTGAGTCTGGATGTTTGTGTTTGAGAATGAAGAGGCTGATAGTATTTTTGTGTAGCCACGACTCGAGATAATAAGTTATTGTAGTGTATAATTTCTTATCTTTTATGTTAAATGTTTTTGTGTGTTTGTTTCTATTTATGTTGTGCTAGTCCTGTGCGTCATTAATAAACTAAATTAAAAAAGAATATTGCCTAATTTCTCGGCTGCATTTTTGTATGACACTACAGGCTAGATATTTGGTGGCAGTTTTGGGACGAATTAAAAATCGGTTCCTAAATTGGATTTAATGGCCAATCCTATCTATAAATAGTGCCTCTGAATGAATATAAATTTTAATTCATATCCTGTATCGAATGTTGGATTATATATTTAAGGCATTTTTTTCAGTGTTTTGACTAAAACAAAAATATTTTAAATCTACTCTTTATTCATATTCCTTATCGAATGTTGGGTAGGAGAGATTTATGTTGTTGTGATATTGTAAAGAAAGTTCTAATATTTGATTAATTTTTGTTCTAATTGAAATTATTCCGATACATATTTTGTACTAAATTTTGCATTGGATTATTTCGTTTTTAGATTTTGTGCTTTTTTTTGAAAACGAGCATATTACGAAGCGGAAGTTAACTGTTATTTTTATTGAATTGATGCTAGAATTTAATCTTCATTTGAAGTAGAAAAAAAAAGTGTGTTTTGATTTGAATCGATTTGCTTTTTAGCACTTTTTTTTCTCTCTTTGAGTTAACGAAATATTGTTACTGTGTTCTTTGAATATGAAAAATATATCTACGGTATAATTTGAAAGTGTTTATCGAATTTTTTTTATATTATTATTGATGTTTTAATTCAGTTTCGTTTTTGAAATCAGCTATATATTTCATTTAGTTTCTTTATGGAAAAGTAGCTGTATATTTAATTTAGTTTCGTTGCAAGAAAACAACTGTATTGAATAATTTGAATTGAATTTTTTAATGATTCTTCATATAGAATATCACATTTTGTTTGTTGTTTAATTTCAGTTTCTTTTTCAGAAAGCAACTATAAATTCAAATTAGTTTCGTTTATTATTTGATTTTGAAGTTGTTGATTTTTATATAGCACAAAGTGTTAATTTACAAAGTATTTAAGGTATTGCTTTGTTTTTTATGCAAAGTTTAGGAATGTTATAGTGTGCATAATTATTCAAAAAAAAAGTTGATAATTTGAATTTGTATTTCGATCATCTTTCCCAAAATCATGGAGTATTTTGCGAAAGCTAATAAGCCTGACCTTTTAGAGATATGTGAGGAAATAGGGGTAGAGGTAGATCCTTCCACTAACGTAGTTGATATTAAAAAATTAATTATTAAAAGTCCGTTGTATAATGAAGAAGAAGTTAAAATAATTCTTGACAGAATCCTTACTAATAGAAAGGAACAGCGTGAATTAGAAATGAAGAAATTAGAAGTAGCACAAAGTAGTCAACGCATAAATGATGAGTCCAGAGGTAGAGCTGAACTTGGACCAAAAATGCAACTTGCCCAAATCTTACTCAAGCTTGATGAAAAACATGACGAAATGGGGTTATATTTGATCAATTTTGAAAGAAGAGCAGAAATGGCTCAAGTACCGAAGAAGGATTGGGTAGCCTACATGTTGGCGGTTTTGCCAGCAGAACTCTCAAATATGTTAGCCCGAGAGCCAGCGAGTGAAGCTAATAATTATGATTTTGTTAAATGCATCATATTAAAGAGATATAAGCTAAATAGTGAAAAGCTAAAACAATGTTTATATCGACACCAAACATCAGCAGAGAAATCGTGGAGAAATTACGCACATGAACTAAATAGTTACTTTACAGAGTGGATCTCCGATTTAGAAGTAAAAACTTTTGGACAACTGAAGGATCTGATGATTACCGAGCAGCTGAAGTACCGTGTTCCTGAGGAAGTGAGAGAGCATTTTCTCCATGAGTGGATTGAGATGAAAACTCCATGTGATCTGGCAGAAAAACTAGATGAATATGAAAGCATTAAACAAAGCTTCAGAAGAGAGTTTCCGAAGAAAAATGGTCATAAATTTCAAGCTGGACCTTATGGTGGAAGTAAAGTCAAGGAAGCTTTAAAAGAGTTCAGACCCAAATTTCAAATAAAAAAAGAACCTGTCAATGAGAAGGGTCATAAGAAAGAATTTGAGAAGAGAAGACAGCTTCGTTGTTACGAGTGTGGATCTTATTCACATCTTCGACCACAGTGTGATAAACTTAAGAAGAATTTTGAGACCGTTGCATTTAATGAACTGTTAGAAATGGTTCCTATGACGTATTAGCTCCATATGCAAGTATGGGTAAAGTAAACGGAATTGAAATGCCGATATTTAGAGACACTGGTGCAACTCTCGATTTAATTTGCAAGAAATACGTTCCATTTTCTATGTGTACGAATGAAACTGTGTGGATTCGAACACCTCTTGAAGAAAGCGCAGTGTGTCTGCCGATAGCTGAAGTGGTGCTGGATTGTGACTTCGGTCGTATAATAACAAAGGCCGCTGTTTTGAGGGACTCTTTAGATCAAGGAAGATACATTTTTGGAAACAAGACAGCCGCATTGTTTGAAGAAGCGAAGAATAATAAAGAAATACAGGTCTATGGTGAATGCTGTTGAAAGTCGTGCCCAGAGAAGATTGATCGAAAAGAAGGATCCGAATCCTGAAACTTCAGATGAAATTATTCCTGAAATCAACGATAATAATGAAGAGTCTTCAAATGAACTAGACAATATTTTGCCTTTAGTTAGGCCTGACATTTTAAATCAAATATTGTAAAATTATCCCGTAAAGAGTTTGTAGAAGAACAGAAGAAAAGTGCTGAGTTGAAACAATTGTTTGAAGAAGCTAAAAATGAATCTTCTAAGAAAACTAATTACATTGTCGAAGATGATTTACTGTTTTCCAAAAAAGAAGTAAAAAATGGCACCAAATGTAAATTGTTGGTTGTTCCAGAAAAATATAGAGAAAATTTGATGACGATAGGTCATGAAGGGGCAGCAGCTCATCTGGGTGTAACTAAAACCAAAGATGCATTATTCAAGACATTTTACTGGCCAAATTGCTTCAGTGATATAGAGAATTTTGTCAAGACCTACGACAAATGTCAAAAAGTGGGCAAGCCTCAGGACAAAAAGAAGACTTCTCTTAAAATCGTTCACGTTATAACTGAAATATTCACGAAGATAAACATCGATGCAAGTGGACCTTTGCCAAAAGCTCCATCAGGAAATAGGCATATAATTATTGCATTATGCATGTCTTCTAAATACCCAGATGCTTTCCCTGTGGCAAATCTCTGCTCAACGACTATTATGAATGCGTTGTTACAGATCTTCAGCAGAATGGGGTTCCCGAGAGAGCTACAAACAGACCAGGGTACGTCATTCATGAGTGCACTTACAACAGAATTTTTGGAAAAATTTGGAGTAAAAGTAGTAAGAAGTTCGGTTTACCATCCGCAAAGCAATCCGGTAGAGAGGATGCATAGTACTTTGAAGAGGATTCTTAGAGTCCTGCGTCTTGAAGCACTTCCAGATTGGGAGAAAATTCTACCTCAATCTCTTTTCGCCCTACGAACTGTTATACATGACAGCACTGGTTTTTCCCCAGCGGAATTAGTCCATGGAAAAAAACCGAGGACTCCTATGATGTTGTTATACGAGAAACTAACTGAAGAAGACCCAGTGGAAAACAGTGTTGTGGAATATGTTTTCGAACTTATTAACAGAATGAAAAAATGTCAAGAACTGACTGTCAAGAATATGGAAGATGCCAAACAGAAACAAGAGTTATGGTACGATCGCAAGACCGTGAAGCGCCAATTTAGACCAGGTGAATTGGTTTTGGTCATGGCTCCGCCCAGGCCTACTAAGTTATCTGTTCAATGGATAGTCCTGGAGAAATAGTTCAACAACTTTCTGAGACAAATTATGTTGTCAAATTTCCAGAGAAAGATAAAACATGTGTCTATCATGTAAACATGCTTAAACCGTATCATCAAAGAGCGGAAAAAATAAATTTATTGTACTTGGAAGATAATTTAAAATTTGAAGACGAAGAGGGCATGCCTAATTTAGAACTTGATCACGATGCCTCTGAAGGGTCAAAATTCATTAGTGACATTCAGCAAAATTCAAAACTATTACAACTTCAACGAGAAGAACTTTTATGCAAATATAGTATCACTTTTTCAAATAATCCTGGATGTACTGATTTGGCTGAACACGATATAGAACTGGAATCTGATAGACCAATGGTTGCAAAGCCTTATCATATGTCACCTCGACAAATTGATGTTCTGAAAACGGAAGTAAATAGGATGATAGAACTAAAAATAGTAGAACCAGGAGAATCTGATTTTACGTCTCCATTAATACTTGTTGAAGTTCCGGGAAAGGATGCAAGGCCCGGTATCGATTACAGAAGGTTAAACAAAGTGACTAGGACGCAGTATTTCCCTTTGCCCAACATAGATGAACTTATAGAGAAAGTATCAGCAGCTAAATATATTTCTGTCTTGGATCTTACAAGAGGATATTGGCAAATCCCATTGAGTCCACGAGCGCAAAGATGTGCTGCTTTTGTAACAACTTTTGGTACCTTTAGACCCTTGAGGTTACCTTTTGGTTTGAAAAATGCGCCCTATTACTTCAGTCGACTTATGGCTAGCTTATTAAGAAACTGTGAAGATTATGCAGCTCCTTACTTGGATGATGTCGCTATCTTTTCACAAAGCTGGGAAGATCATCTAAGACACCTAGAAGACATTCTTGATCGTCTAAGTTCATCTAAGTTGCATATTAAAACTGTCAAAATGTCAGTTCGCTCAAGCATATGCAAAATATCTTGGACATTTAGCGGAACAAGAACTTAGACAACCGGCAAAACTGAAGGTTCAAGCCATAAAAGATTTCCCTACACCTACCACGAAGACTCAAGTCGGAGCCTTCCTAGGTTTAGCGGGATACTATCGTAGATATATTCCATAGTTTTCAGTAATTACAGCTCCTCTTACCGATTTATTAAAAGGCAAAATTCGCAAATCTACTGCTGACTGGACTGAAACATGTCAAAAAGCATTTGACGAACTCAAGGACAAATTAACCGAAAATCCAATGTTATACAGTCCCGATTTCACAAAACCTTTTATTGTCCAATGTGACGCCTCAAATATTGGAGTCGGTGTCGTGCTTTCTCAAATAAATGAAAAGGAGGAAGCACATCCCATCATGTTTCTGAGTAAAAAGTTTTCTAAGACTGAACAGAATTACAATACAACTGAACGGGAGTGTGCTTCCATTGTATTTGCCGTACAAAAATTAAGATGTTATTTAGACGGACATCAAAAATTTGTGATTCAAACGGACCACAATCCCTTAGATGGACGAAAATGTGGGAACTAACCCTAGACTTTTAAGATGGGCATTAATTTTGCAAATCTTTAACTATGAAATTGTACACAGGAAAGGGAAAGAGCATCGAAATGCGGATAGTTTAAGTCGAATTCCTTAAAGACTTGGAATTATCATTTCGTTGTGTTATTGCCCTTGATATTCAAGCCAGTTATTTGCATTTATGTATATTGATTTTTAGGTATTTTGTGTGTGTTCTAAATATCAGTATTTTTTTATATGTATTTCTAGTATTAGTATTGTCTTTCAGTGTCTTTGATTATTATCCTTCTTATCTTCTGTTTTTGAAAAAAAATCTTACTTGTGAAGAGTTTGTAAAGGCACTGTTTAGGATAGGTTTGGTACCGTAGCGGGTTGATAGAAAATCGAAAATCGTTTCTGGTGAACACTTGTACTAATTGTTCTGTTCTGTTGAGTATTTTTCAGGTATAATCCACCTAAACTTTTCTCTTGGAAATGGAGAAAAGTTTCTTCTGGGAAGGGAGGAAATATAGACTGTAAGGAACTGGCAATATAGTTGCTGTTGCCTGCAGTAGATGGCGCGGCACAAGACTATTCTGTAAACAGTTCAGTTGGCAGTCGGTCGGGAGTGAGTCTGGATGTTTGTGTTTGAGAATGAAGAGGCTGATAGTATTTTTGGGCGGCCATGACTCGAGATAATAAGTTATTGTAATGTATAATTTCTTATCTTTTATGTTAAATGTTTTTGTGTGTTTGTTTCTATTTATGTTGTGCTAGTCCTGTTCGTCATTAATAAACTAAATTAAAAAAGAATATTGCCTAATTTCTCGGCTGCATTTTTATATGACACTACAGCATATATTCAAGTTCCGCTCTTTAAGAAACTGAACTCCATGAAGACAGACGTTTTTTAAAGTTTATTTTTTAACTGGATAAGAATGAACTTATATAAAATCTATTTTCTAGTTTTATGTGAGGTGTAAATTCATTGACAGATATGAATTTAAAACAAAATTTAAATATGCTTGAACAAACTGATGGATAAACCAGTTTATTTCCACTGTAATATATTTCAATTTGTTTGGTACAATTTCATACTTATACTACTGCAGCTAAGTTGTTATAAACCCTTTTTTATGTTTTACACAGACATTTTACTTTTTAATTTAAGAGAAGATGCACTCTTATATTTCTGTACCATTTATTGCCTGATAGATAGAAAAATAATAATGAAAAAAAAAACATGCTTTAATTAGTGTACTAAAAAAAATGGAGAAATATTCTTTTTTTCAAAAATCTGGAGGTCAAAACAAAATCATAAAAGCGTGGGAGCTGCAAACGATACTCTAAGGAAACTGAGCCTCGTTGAATATCATAAGAAGGAAAATTCCTAAAAATTCAATGGAAATTAAAATGTATTTATAAATGCAATTAAAATTCCCATTACTAATATAATAGCCCAGATCCTCCGGTAACGCTCTGACGTCACCAACAGTAAAACTCGCGCCATAGCACTGCGAGACATTAAAAAGCATTATTTCATTGTTAGAGAACCGAAATTTTAGTAATTTTAAATTTGAAAGAGTAATTGTCGTTCTAATTTCAAATTAAATTGCTCTAAAATAGTGAAATAAAATTTGTTATCGATTGATATAAAATTTATCTCGCTATGTTCCCGAGAAATTTTAAATTATATTAATCCTATATTTCAAATTAATTTCCGTTTTTTAATAGAAAGTAGTAAATTACGTCAGTGGTATATCATGCGCGTGCTATAGTTTAGACGCCACGATGCATCTAATTATTGAGTGCAATCTTGATGATATAATTTGATTATATTTTTTGGCAACGTTAAAATTTACACAAAGACATCTGAATCTGAAGTACAAGGAAAATTGTTGAACAACGAAAAATTCTTCACACCGAATGTTGTTCACCAAGAGGTTTTTTGAATAAAGAAATATGTAAATAAAAAACATTTCCTCTCATAAAACATATGTTTATTTTATTTGTTTTCAATCAATGTTAAACACTTCTCTTGCATATATGTCCATTTAAACACGTCAGATTTGACGGGAAATCTCTCGAATGAAGAGGCAATTTGCACACGTCATATCATGACGGGTTATTTTTCTAGTTTAATTAGAGTATCTCTATCAGCTCCACGTGCATTTACTATTTTATTTTGGCTTCCAGATTTCTGATAAAACATTATTTTCTACTTTTCGGTACACTAATAAAAGTGTTTTTTAAATCTTTTATTATTATTATTATTATCTACTTTTTAGTGTAATATACTTCATAATTCATTACGAAGTATATTACATGCTCTATAAAACTTAATACAATTAAGAAATCTTGTGATGAATTTATCATTTCATATTCATTACTAGATGGCGTCTCTTATATGGAATAAAAATTAAATTAATATTAATCTATTAAATGATAATTCTGTACAAGGTTGCCATATTGGCCTTTTTAAGGCCAAATTATGGAAATTTGGCCTTTTTTCAAAGTCCTTGGCTGTAAATTCATTTTTGGTCTTCTTTTTACTTTATTTTCGCTAATGACTTTTAGAACAATTTTTAATTACTTATTCTATTGTTTTTAATAAATTTTTGATATTACACATTTCAAGTGATATATAATGAGCTGTCAAATGAAACAGCTCTTGAATAGAACAAGGATGTTTTAAATTTTTTTTCACTTAAATTTGAGTTTAATAATAGAGCATTGCAGATATCCCTATCAAGTGGAATTTGCTTTCATGTACGATAGCATTTTTTCTTATAACCAATGAGGTCTTCAATCATGCTGTCAAATTTGGCCTTATTTTTAAGAAGGTTTGGCCTTACTTTGCTATTTTGATCTGGCAACCCTGTTTCCGTACATCACAGGTAAACTATCGAAAGCAACAGTTTTAACATTTTACAGAGGAGTCGAAAGAATTTTCAAAGCACTATGCATCGCATGCTGTATTTTATTTTTGAGAGCGATTATTTATTTTATTTTTTCGACCTACAACTGCGATAATATACCCATCCGAAAATGCGGTAGGGATAATGCAAATACAATGAAAACATCAAAATTAGAGCAAAACTGGAATTACAATAGTTTACTTCTGAGGTACAGAATTAGGTTCTCAAAATATTAAAATATTGCATTATCATCGGATGCACTATTTCAGAGCAGAGGTTCCCAATCTATGGTACGCGCCCCTGGCGTACGCAAAATAAAAGTTGGTAATGGCGGGAACAAGAAAACATAAAGAATTAAAAATGTTACAGAAGTTAATTTCCCCAAGTGAATATTTGCTATTTAATAACTGTACCACTTGGAAAGCTGACTATTACAGATTGTAATTTTTAGCCATCATTATAAATTCATGTGAAATTATTACAATACTGATTTCATTTGTTTTGACGTTGAACTAATACTATTTTAAAAATGCAATAAAGTGTAAAATAACAAATAAGTCCTGCACATGTAATTAATTCGAGTCATTTGACTCTTAAGCTAACCTAAGTCCTTAACATTAGTGATAAAATCTTTTTTGCATAGACGTATAGTTGATGGTGGTGTGTGTGTGGGAGGATATGACAGTAGGGGGTACGCGAAAACGTAAAGATTAATCAAGGTGTACGCGAAGGAATAAAGGTTGGGAACCCCTGTTTCAGAGCTCTAGTACGGAGGTTTCCAACCTTTATTCCCTCGCGTACCCCTTGATTAATCTTCATATTTTCGCGTACCCTCTACTGTTTTATCCATACAGTAACGGCGATTGGATGAAAAAAGTGAGGGGCTAAAAATTTACTGGCATCTAAAAGTACCCGGGAGTATAGGAGGTAGACAACAAAATTAAAAATTTAGTTACAAAATTAGTTCGCTTTCCCAGGACACTATTTATTTTATTTATTTACTTATAACCCGCCCCGTCCTATCCTACCCAAGAGGGTGTAAGGCCTTCCACAGGCCGGAGGAGAACATAAAGCAAAAGAAATGAACTACATTAAAAAAGAATTTACAAAGAACCCCAAGGGGTGAGCAGAACAATTTAAAAATCATCGTTTACAACAATGAACTAAAAAAAAGGGATAAAGAGTAAAAGCACAAAAAGATAAAGAGCAAAAACACAAAACGCAAAGAGCAAAAACACAAAAAGATTAAGAGCAAAACGCAAAAACCCAAAAAGCTTAACATTGAAAATACAAAACACATACAAAAAATAAAGATAACCAAATTTAAAATCAATAGCATTTAAACCAAACTGTTGCAAACAAAAATCGAGAGACAATAGGCATTAAAAAACCACACAGAAGCATACAAGAGATCTAACAAACATTTTACAATGGACAAGATAACATTTCAAAAGAAAACAAAACAATTCCTTGATTTTATGATTCCTAGTTTCATACAGTTAAAAAGAAACAAAAATTTAAATTTTTCTGGCAAAAGTAGGGGGCGACTGCCCCCGACCTCCTTACTCACCGCCACTGTATTCACCCACACATCCATATAACCATCCGTCTACCCAAAGAAGTTTTTATCAATAATGTTAGGGGCTTATGTTAATTTAAAGGTCAAATGTCTCTAATGAATAACATTTGCTGGACTTATTTTTGCTTTCACATTTTACTACACTTCTAAAGTAGTATTAGTTAGACTCCAAAACCATTGAAATCAGTATTGTAATAATTTCGCATTAACTTCTAAGGATGACTAAAAATTACACTCTGTAATAATCAACTTTTCAAGTGGTACAGTTATTTAATAGCAAGTATTAACTTCGGGAACATAATTCTATAACTTTTTTTAATTCCATGTGTTTTATTGTTTGCGCCAATACCAACTTTAAATTCGCGTACCCCCAACTAGTCCTTCGCGTACCCCCAAGTATTCCTTCGCGTAACCCAACTAGTCCTTCGCGTACCCTCAGGGGTACGCGTACCACAGGTTGGCAACCTCTGCTCCAGTACATCAAGAAGAGAGTGAAAAATGGATTGAAAATTCCATCCTAACAAACGCGAAAGGATTCAAGTTGAATAAAAACGAATAAAAAACATTTATCAATTTTTTATCTTCAAACAGAATAAAGATACTCTGCATGTGAATGATTTTTTTTGCAAGCTGCTGGTTGATGTACTTATCTCGAAACGTTTCAGATACCGTTCAAAAAACTCTTGTCCTTCAGCAAGTTTACAGAACGATAAAGTGATAAATAATATCTCAAGAAGCTCCAATTCTGCAGCTACTTGCCATTAAATTTCGGCAGACGAATAAAAAAGTCCCATAGGAAATCATCTCGTGAAGGAAAATTGGACGCGGTTCGTGCAAACGGAAACTAAATCCAATGAGCGCATTTTGCGATGAAACCATGGTCATAAAACTAAACAGAAAGCATTCGAATTCTACACTGTCGCAAAATTATTGTATTATAAGTAGTCTGCTGTATAATATGTGAAAATAAACCAGCAGGAGTCTTTTCCAGACTTCGATGGTCTCGACTTTTTCGTGTACTTCCACAATATATCACATTTTATTTCTAGCTTCGTCGTATAGAAAAGAGAAAAGTAAATGCGTTTTGTGTAACAGTACCTCTTTTACACAACGAATGAGGTCCAAAATTGGTACAGATTTACAGTTTTAGTGTCAGAATGATAATATACCAAATTAATTTAAATCTAATTGCCAATCAAAGAGGTGTACCTTATTCGTTCTGCGGATCCCTGCAGGTGGGAAGGTATGCGAATTGCAGTTCCTCATAGTTGTTTTACAGATGACCGGATGTGCTTCGTGACGCACTGTGAAAGAGTGCTAAGGAATTCTGGATTGTACCAAGCTTTTAACCCTAACTATAACTGTGACTGGTCCTCGAGATCTCAGTTGAATGAGGGCAAAGACTGTCTAAACGTATGTTCAGCGGGTATCAGCCGTATGATATTCTCTCGTGTCTAACACTGTTATGGGCTATGAACCCATTTATGAGAACTTGAATATTTTCCCCATACATATGTTACGGTCAATGTGGGAAATCGGTTGTTTTGCGTAGAAAAACAACCGATTATCTACATTGACCGTAACATATATATTATTAATAAATATTTATTCTAAATTCGATGGCTGAGCTTACTTGTGTAGTTGAAGCTTAACTCCAGTCCGTCAGAGATAACTCTTATATTTCTCTCAGTGCTTTAACTACGTAATGAAAGAATTTAAAGGAATGTTTATTTGATAACTAATTGAAATTGAATTCTGGGACTCAAAGTTAAACTTTAAAAAAAGTTTTATTATGCTCGTGTGTTGAAAATTAGTAAAGCATAAAAAATAAAAATTCTAAATCACTACTTCCCGGATTTTTATTTTCTTTCACAATGAAGGATTCTATTTTACAAAAACATATTTTAAAAGGTATGATCCTTTAGACACCAATTTTCGAAAGAAACTTCAGTAAAATGTTCCAATCATAAAAATCAAACTTCAGTGGAAATAAACGAAAATCTAATGAAATTTTTAAATTTGAGTACAGTTGATATTATATACAGTGTCTTGTGGTATTTTTTATGAAATCCAATAAAAAAAAATTCACATAGATGTCACAAAGAATACTTAAGAAACATTGTTATTACTTTATTTTACCTTGTATAGGTTATTATATATCAGATATTAATTTTTAATAGAAAGTTCTACAAGTATCAAAATCCCATAACTATTTCGATAATGCATAAAAAGGATATAAGAAAAAAAAATCCCCCTTTTTTCCAGATTTTGAAAACAATCATGTATTGAAACTATTTTATTCTTTTTGCTGGTGATACATAAAGCCAGCAGTTGAGCCTATCGTTATGAAAAAAATTTAAAAATCTCACTAATTATATTTCCCAAATCATTTTGATCTTTTTTTTTATATAAAAGATAAGGGTTGCCAACAAAATGAAGATTACCACTTTTGGCGAGAAATCAATTTGGCGAGGAAAAAAAAATTCAACTTGGCGGACCGCACCATGTTCTTAAGTCGAGCCCAAAATAGCATTCTAATGCAGCCGAAATAATTTAATACAGCGGTTACTTGGGCAATCGAACGTTTATAATTCGAATTCGTCGGTATTTCGAATTTTTTCATCTGTTCCCTGGAATTTCCTATGAATATAATGTTAAAATATCGCTTATAATTCAAAGTTATTTTCGTTAATTCTAAGTGAAAACTGAAAATTGTAAGAGCTTGTTTTAATTTCTGAATAGTTTGAGTTAATTACATATGTTGGTCCTTAATGATCATAAGCGAATAATATTTTAAAATACTTAATTCACACTCGTTGACTTATTTTAAAGTTTTATTGTACAATTCTTGTATTCAAAATGATGCATATTGTTCGTTCAGTAAAATTACTCATTTATTTATTGAAATTATTATTTAAAAATACTATTAATTTTTTTAAAATTATAATTATCCTTTTATTTATTAAAATTACTTACTTACCGTTTATTTATTAATTATAAACGATTTATTCAAACTGTTGCATATTAAAAATAAATCTTTATTGCCATTTTTAGTTTAAAAATTCTCATTTCCTCTTCCTGAACTCATTTTAGAACTTTTTTTTTTCTTAATCCCAATTTATGTTTAAATCGATTATTTATTGTGGCCAACCAAGGTCCACAGTGCAAAAAAAAGACTAAATTATTTTGTAGTTTCGAACATATCTCTTAGAAATGCAAAGATCAAACGAGGACCACTAAAACAAAATTTAATAATAAAAAAAAAAAAACTTACCGCTAGTACGATGAATAATCACACATAAAAACAGACGATATCGATGACGGATAGGTCATCAACCCCCTCTTTTTATCCCCCTCTTGGTGTTCCAGAATGATTCTTGCAACTTTGCACACATCTTTCTTGGGTGCCGGGCGCAAAATTTTGCACACAGCTACCCGTTTGAACCAATGGGATGTGTTTTCCACACAGAACTCTGCGACTGAGAGACCAATGAGAGACAGGCAATGAACTGCGTGCGAACGAGTGCAAAGCCATTGTCATCATTATCATTCATTCCATAGATAATGAATAACACAACAATCTGTGCGTGTAGGAAGGATAGGGAGAATAATGTTATCATATTCATAGAAAAACAGAAACAAAAGTCAACTACGATCGATTTGGAGAATAAAATTTTCTGAATAGTTATATTGCCAACAAAAAGAAATATGGCAAAGGAAGACTATAAAATATGAATTAAAAAAAACATTTTCAAGGTTTGCTAATATTTAGAGAAATTCTAAAATGGGCTCATCGACGACCAGTCTACAGTGCGATTCAAAATTCAGTATACAAACTACTAGGGCAAATAAAATTAATTCAGAAACACATAGAAATGCATGACCTTAATGACCAGTCAGATGAGATAAGATGTTACACTAAGATCCAGAAATGACAAGCCAGCAACTCTTTACTTATATATACTTTAAACCATTCGTTCACGGCCGCTACACCCTACCCAAATAGCTATGTGTCACTCCACGTCATTCCATTTTTCAGACCATCCATTTAGGCAGGTTATTCAAGACCGCTCTACGCATAGCAAATCCATCCACTACCAGTCACTCCGATCCCCAACCCCCTCCTTTTCCGATTTCCTTGGTGAACCATGCACCCCAAATCCCTTTCCCCCCACATACGTACCTACTGTCCTACCGCCAGCAGAAAAACCCTGGGCAGGGTTGCCGCAAGTAGACGAGTCGAAGAAAGGAGGCAAACGGGTATAAAATCAACCGCAACATTTGGCGAACATATCACACTTTGTTAGGCGAGGAATTCGTTTTCGACCGTAGTACAAAGCGAAACGAGACTTCCAACGGTTCTATCTGCGCCAACTGAAACAAAGCCCTTTTCTTCACCCCCAAAATGCAGTGGAATATCCCGTTTCCATGACGCCCGCCACATCTGGTGTCTAGGGTTTTTCTCGTGGCGGTAATACAGTACTCCCTCCGGTGTTGCTTTGTGGCCCGGCAATCCATATGGAGCGATGGATATCCAACCTCCCTTTCCACACCGATCTAATTCTCATAGGTATTCCACCAATATTGGCGCTTTTCGGATACTATTCCGCATGCAGTCATACTGCGGCGCTTCCCAGTGGCGTAGCGAGGGTAACTAGGGCCCGGGTTATAATATGATTTTTTCTCCTTTCCCCGCCATCATCAGTGGCTTAGCTTGTGTAAATGGCGCCTAGGGTATCGCATTTCTTCGCCCCGTGTTTGACTTCAAAAAGTGACATAATCGCATTGACGTTTTGACACAAATGAATCTATTGGCGTTAAAAGGGGACTTCTGACATTGCTATATTGACGTTAAAAGCCCAGATAGCAAAGAAAGCTTGTCTAAAAGGTTTTGGAAACCTTGTCGTCTGCAAGGGTAAAGAGTTGTCACAAAGGTTTCCATGAGAATGGTTGAACCTTTCGGCAAAGTAGCGGAAAGATTCGCTAGTCAACAAGAAACAAGGTTTTCTGTAAGATTTCCCCAAGCTTTTATTACAAGCTTGTTTCAGGCCTTTCAAAAGGTTGTTAAGAGCCCTCCTTCGGCGAACAAAATAAAACCCCTACCCCCCTCCGAAGTCGTACTCTTACAGAAGGGTCCAACCTCCCTTTTTCCACACCCTCTTCAAAGCCGCACTCCTATAGAGGGGTCCAACACCCTTTTTTAATCCCCTTCTTCTGACATCATCTTAGAGTTATCTGAAATGTCAATCAATTAGGAATCTTAATTAATCAAATCAAAGTTTAATTATTAATTTCAATTAATTTGATTAATCAATTTTTTAATTGAACTTACTTGTACGATTTCGTTGTACATTGTGACAAAGCTCCTCCGAGCCGAGGATCGAACCCGCATTCATAGAGTTGGAAGACAAGCGCACTAACCACTATACCGTATGGGGATACACGCGATGGGACAGGTGGTTCGTAAAAAGCTTTCCTACGGCAATTTTGTGCGAATGGTTTCCGAAACGGTTTGCGCGGAAATGCTTTCGCTGACAGCCTATGGAAAGTGAAATGGCAACCTTTCCGCAACCTTCTTTGCTATATGGGAGGGCTCTTCTTCAAAGAAGCCTTCTTCTAACATCACATGGAAACTTTGATGCTGTACCAGAAAGTGGCTGTGAATGGTAGAAGCTCCGTTTTTACGCCAAAGATGCATTCAACCTTCATCAAATTAAAAATGCAATTTTCGCCGAGATTGCAGAAGTCCCCTTTTAACATCAGTCACTACTCATCCGCAATCATAGTAATAAAACCATATGCTAAATTTTATCGATCTAGTTCGTCCAAGTTTTGAATTATTGCGATCACATGCACTTGGTCGGACAGCAGTGGCGTATCGATGATAAGCGGCGCCCGGGTCACAATATATTTTCCCCCCCCCCCCCCATCATCATCAGGGACTAAGTTCGTGTAATCGGCACCCGGGGCATAGTATTTTTTCGCCCCTCATCGTATTTGACTATAAAAAGCGACATAAACGCTTTGTCACCATGGCTAGTAGCGTACCAAGAGTAAGTGACGCACGGAAATAATGATTTTTTTTTTTTATCTTAGTCATCAACGGCTTAACAGGCGTAAATGGCGTCTGGGGTATGGTATTATTTTTAAGCCCCTTCATCATATTTTGCTTTTAAAAATGGCAATGTCTCGACTGCATGGGCTCCCCTAAAACTTGTGCCCGGGTATATATACCCCTTGCCCCCGGTCTCTACGCCACTGCCTGAATGTCATATTGCGGAATGGACACTTGACCTTTAAAACAATGGAACTGTGCATGGGACAACATTTGCCGCTGTTCCCTTTTTGCTCTTCCTCTCTTTTACGTCAAATCGTCGATTGAAGACAAAATTATGTTGGGGTCACTCAGCTTCTTATTGTGGTCAGCGATTACCTCCGTATAAGCGCAGCTGTAGACAGCACGGAATGTAGGGAAATGAAGCGATCTCACTGAAATCTGCATTGTGTGAAAGTGTGGTAAGAAATTTCTCAAAGAGGGGATAAAAAAAAGGGGGGGGGGTTGGAGAAAGAATTGTGGAAAAGAGAATTCCAACGTTTCTATTTTGTAAGGTGATTCATTCACGGAGTGTGAATCTCCTACTAGGCAAAGGAAGGAAAAGGGGATCCTTTTCAGACGTGTGGTGTGTGTGTTGTCAAAGATCTTTTAGTGGTACTACTCAATACTTTCTCGAGCGGTATTATTTTTAAGCCCCTTCATCTTCCAAGGCGCCTCCCAAAATGGCGGCTGGGGCATCTATACCCCCTGGTCACTACGCCACTGGCGCTTCAGTTAACTACTCCATGCACAAGATGCATGTCGGCCGGAACTTTAAATGACTAGCGCTGAAATTGGTATTTCCAGTCATAATATCCCACGTGATGGTTTTGTCTAGTTTTCGTGTTTCCTACCTCCCTTAACAATTTGTTCACCGAATTTTGAATCGCCCTATGAATAAACTACCGATATGGACTCGACGTTGTATGCATATAACTGTATAGACTTATGAATTTTAAAGAAACGATCAACATAGACCTCTCCTTGTATATATTTTAGAATTTCTATATTTTTGTTACCTCCTCTTATACAAACAGAACGCATTGCAATCATCAGAAAATCTAGCCTGTGTAGATTTTGTAGAATAGTGTGTAGATTTTGATAAATCTCCACATTTCTGACCTCCCTGAGTCAAAACCATTTTTGGAATTATGTTTGTCTGTCTGTGCACACGATAGCTCAAACACGTAAAGAGTTAAAAGAATGAAATTTGGAATATGGTTTTTACACCAAAACTCTAAATCTGTATCAAGTTTCGGAAGAAATCGTTTGAAAAGAAGTCTGCTTCTCCCTCCCTCCCATGAGAGGGGGGGGGGGCTTTGGGGTTCAAGCCCCCCCTTCGGGTCTTCAATCATTGACTGTCCAGAATGCTATGTATTGATTTTCTAAAACTTTTCTTACCCATATTTTACAAAAATTAATTGTAATATTGTAACAAATCATACACAAATGTGTATTAACCCTTTCGCGTTCATTGATTTCGCAGTGAAACCACACATTAATCATTTGTTTTTACTGCGCATGGGCGAAACGTAGCGTAATTTTTCTTTCATAATTTAAGATCCAGGTATATAAGCCAACTTATATAAAAATTCCAGTTCAATACCGTTAGTATTCACAAAGTATCGGCATTGTAAGAGCTAAATTGCTTTTGATCTCTGATAGAAACAAAATGATGAGGGTTCTTGCACAAATTGATATTTTTTAAAATTGAATCTTCGAAAGTAATATTGAATATCATGAATACTCACTTATGCTTATAAATTAAACACACAATTTAAATTACATTTCGGTGATAACTTATTCGGAGGAAAAATAGCCCCTTACCGTTCACTGGTCTCACTGTAGACAAAAAAAATTCTTGAAAATAAAAAATGCTAAATTTTTTTCCGTTTCATATTTATGATCAGCTACATGTCTACTAATCATTTTAAAAATAAATTTAGTAATTTTCAAAACGAAACATGTAGTGAACTTGAAAAGGTTAAAGGAGTAGTGTGGAGAGGGGCTTACCTTCCGTCCGCAGACAAATTTACGTTTTTCTTCTTTTCCCAGCGAGGTGGCTAGCAATGATTCTAGGGTCAAGAGGTATGTTACAGAGCTTTCTAGGGCACTCACTTATTGCCACAGTATGCAAATATTGTATACTAATGCAGCACTGATACATGAGTGTGTGGCGATACTATTACAACGACCATTGCTAAGACAGTTTTCAGTAGAAAAAATAACAACACACAATATTATTGTTATTAAGAAAATAACTTGATACTTTTTAAATCTGAATATTCGAATAGTTATATTG
The DNA here is from genome assembly GCA_013235015.1 of Araneus ventricosus. NCBI lineage: Eukaryota > Metazoa > Arthropoda > Arachnida > Araneae > Araneidae > Araneus > Araneus ventricosus. The sequence goes on along the minus strand of BGPR01014182.1, from coordinate 5,204 downwards.
GATTGTATCAAGGTTAGAAATATATTAAATATCCATGCGAAGATTCAAGCTTAAACAATATCAATTTGTGGAAAAATCCTCAACATTTATCTTCTCTTAGAGAGCAACTGAAATTCAGTTCACGGCAGTGCTGATATCTTTCTGAATCGTAATGGTATTCAGCAGGAAATTTTAAATAAGATGCTCTATATATCTGGCTTCGAAATTATGAAAGAAAATTGTGCTATGCTTTGCATATATGCAGTTAAAATTATTTACTACAAATGCACATATTTCCTTGGATATTAAAAGTATTTTAACAAAAATCGTTCTGTGGGTGTATGGTGTAAACAGTCCAACATGCAGGATAATGGAGAATTAAGGTTTATTCACTAATATGCAGGAAAACACGTAGCACAGGTAACAGGAACAATAGATCTTGCACAGATTAGCAACGCAAACGGACAACAATTCACAGGTAATAACAGTCAGGTTTAGCAACACAAACAGTCAGCAGCTTTTCTAGCTCGCACTGCAGACGAAACTCCAAAGTCAATCCAGTCGATCAACACACACTACTCAATACCGCTTGGTGTCTAACAGCTTACTAGCTTGCACAGCGGATAGAACTCCAAATACGTTTGCACTCCAAGGCGATCCCAGTCGATCAACACGTTCAAAGTCAATCAACATTCTCTCACTCCTTGATGCAAGCGCACTCCTTATATAGTCTTCCCCAGCAGGCCGTGATGTCACATGGAATCATCCAGTACATTCAAGTGTATCTCCTCTCCTAATAGAGATATCGAGAAAATTCCAAGACCTTTGAGATCCCTTATTTCGTCGCCAAGGTCAGGGGTCCAGGCCTGGATGCTGCCAGTCATCCCATACTTACCCCCGTAAAACTCGCTTACCAACCATAAGACTAACATTGCTGGGAAGCGACTTTCCAAGTTTATAACAGTATTTACTTTTAATCTATCTATATATATAAACAAGCTATTTTTTATGTTTTTATATTGGTTTCTCTCTATTCGATGCACGCCCAGACCATTTGATTTACCAGGACCAAATTCTGCTCAGTGACAGATTAGCACAAGAAGGATCTAACGCCGTAACGATTATTTTAAACTTCGAATTAAAATTTTTATATATTTAATATTAAGTTATCTATCTTCTCGAATTTTCTGCATATATTCTCATCGGAGAACCGTAATTTTTATATCATTGTAAAGTCTAGAATTTCCCCGATCTAATAAGAGTAATTTGAAACTGGGTTGTATGTAACATTCATGACTTTTAACAATTTTTTAAAGTTTACGGAAACACTTTCTTCTGTAAATGATTTTTTCTCCAGTATTATTCACATATTTTCCCCAGTTTTATTTTATTTCTCTTTATATTTTATTCATTTTGGGTTGTATTAAAGGAACTTGGTTCTTGTATTTTTTTATCTATTGCTCTTTATATATTATTCTTTTTGAGCCGTATTAAAGGAATTTGGTTGGAATAAAAAGTTTCCTTCCTTTTGCGAATGATTCGCGTAGAAAGTGACGAAATATTATGCTTCTATGTTTTAATTTATAAACATCAGGAAAAAAATTGCGTTCTCTCATTTTTTGTCTTTTGATGTGTTATTTTCGCAACGGATATTTGTATTAACTTTTTAAGATTTTATTAAGTTTATATTTTTAATCAGCAATACCAGGTAAATTCTGTACAGTAGAATTCATTGTAAAGATGTATTAGTTATTATACAGTTTAAAATAAATGTTCTTTTTCCAAACTTTTCGCGTTTTCATTCAAACCATACCATATTGTTATAAGGTAATAAAAAGGCTCGATTTTTAAGCAAAATGTGTAAAGTGGCCCAGCCTTTTTTGTGGTGTAGAAACCGAATATGCAATCTGAACGCCTTTTTTCCGACTGATTGAAACCAAAATTGGACACGCATATACAATTAAGGTTAGACTACATACCAAATTTTAATGATCTAAGTCATTGCGTTTAAGAGTTATTATGTTCACAAGTATGCGATTATACAGACAGTCAACCCCTCAACGGATTTGGTCCAAAATTTCATAGGGACCTACATTCCTCATGATAAAACTGTATACCAAATTTTATCTCTCTAGCTATTGTGTTAATATCAGGGATGAGATTGGCAAAAAAGCAAAAAGACTAAAATCATACGCGAGCAAAAAATTTGTACCATAATTTATACGTGAAAGATGTTTTAAGAAATAAAACATCAGAACATGCAACACGATGAAAATATTCCACTATAATAATTAATTATTTATAATTCAGTATGTATAAATAAGAATATTAAATTATTATTAAATCATTTACATTAAAAGTTAACAAACAAGTTTAACACATCATCAGGGGCATCAGAAAATACAAAATTAGACATTAAAACATATTTACTACCTGTACATCACTGAGATGCAACATTCACCCAATGGAAGTCTGAGAAGAATTATATTCAATAGCCTTTTGATAAAAGTTAGCTCAAAAAATAAATAAAAAATAAGGACAAATAATGCTTCATGCAATTGTGTAAAGGGTATTAGCTCTTTATAAATTATAATAACATATCATATACTGAATTCTGTTTTATTTCTTTTTTTTAATACATTTTCGCAAAAGTAACAATGATTTTGCACCTTATAAAGTGAGAAGGGTCAGTTGCAATGACAGATTCATTTAGCATTATTGTTATTTGAAACATTTCCTTAATTGTTAAAGAAGTGGTTTTCTTTCGTTTTGTTATTTGTGTGGCTTTTGTTGGTAACAGATCTTTATTAACATGCTTCACCCCTTGTTTTGGAGGGCTCCTATCTTTGACAGATTTTTCTTCAATACAGGATGTGTTTGTATCCTCTGCAAGTTTCTTTTCAGTAGAGGCAAAAGTTTTTGCATAGTCTTCATTAGTATCTTTTTGGTTATTACTGGCATAGCTTTCGGGACTACATTATCTCTAGAATGTCTAGGTAAATCATCGGCAGGGTTGTCGATTTTTTTCAAAAAAAATCGATTTATTTGATTTAAATCGGATTTTTTTGATTTAAATCAAGATTTTTTTGATTTTAATGATTTTTTTTAAAACTACATATATATATTTAACATTTGTATATTAGACAATGAGCCCTACAGTCATAGAATTATATATATAATCACATACCAGTCATTAAGCTGTACTTTCTTTAAAAAAAAACAAATTAAAAAAATTTAATTAAAAAATGTAACAACTATTTAAAAAATATTTGTAAACTAAAATATAAAAATAATATATTTTTGAAATATAAGATAACTTTATTAAGGAAAAATATAATAAAAATTGTCATTTCTTGACTATAGATATATTACTGTATGTTAGAATATTGGAGAATATTGCACTCAGCTGTTCATTTGTTTCATTACAAACACAAGTTTTGAAGCTTTCTCTAATCCTAATTTGTTTCACCCAAAACATTAAATAAAAAATTTTTTAGATAAAATTTTTAAATTCATGCTTCAAGGTGCATTGAGTCACCATCAGGATTACCTGTGTGCCAAATTTCATGACTGTAAGTGCGATAGATTCGTCTGGACATTGCGCACACTCTCACAAACATTGCCTTTTATAAGTATAGATCATAGTTTAAATTGCACTATGTAGATGTTAGTATTTCTTTTGGAGCATTTATATGCATTACTTAATTATCTTACATTTGAACATTATTGCAATATAAAAACTTTGTTGTCTCCAACACTATTTAGTTTTCTCCAGTATTGAAATAAAACTCACTGCAATTTACTATGTTCTTTCTTTGTGAGCATGATCCTTTCACAATATTTATTTTATTTTATAAAAAAGGAGCATCTCATACTTTGCATTTTATTGTGTTGCTCATTAGAGATTTTTTTAACCCTTTGCGGCGAAGTGTGCCAGTTAATGGCACACCTAATTTCACTCGCTTCTCAACCGTTAAATTCAACTATAAATGGAAAATAATAGGTTTATGATAGGGCTAATAGTACTCCTTTTAGAATGTATATAGCAGTCTTATGAAATTTTGTTTCGGAATAGGAATTATTAGAGATAAAGTTTGGGAAAATTCCTTGACTCGGAGATAAGAAATTTTTCAGTTCTGGACGTTGAACAATTTTAGCAAAGTAACTCGAAAATTGTGCTCCAATATTCTTGAAGTTTTAATTTATAATTTTCTGTAAGATTCAACAATAATTTTTGAGTGTATCAAGGTGGCTGTATCTAAGGGGGTTCTCATGGAGGGGGATGACCCGAAAGGGCGTCCCCCCCCCCCCTCGGAATGAAGTAAGTTTTTTTAAAAACTTTTTTTGTAGATTCTATGCCTAGACAATAAACTAACTAAACCCATTCATGATGTTTTCTCATCATATTTTCAAAAAATTATTGCCTTTCGCCGCAAAGGGTTAAAATCTAATTTGCTTGTGTTCTCAAAAATAAAGATATGGAAAGTACTCTAGTTACATCAATTCAATAAAATATTTTTTTATGTTCTATATATTCTTTTTTTAGATATGCATTTAAAAATACTTTAAAATCACTATTTAAAGATACATGAACAATTTTATTTCATTAAAGCAGTTTAACTTGATATTTAAAATAAAGTGATTTAAATCAGTGATTTTTTTTAAAAAATCAGTTGATTTAAATCAGTGATTTTAATCAACTGATTTAAATCATCGCAACCCTGATCATCGTTTTATTTTTTATTTTGAGAAGATTTTTTTTATGTCTTATTCTCTTCTTTTTTGCTGTATTTGCACACAGCTTTTTAGCTACCTCTTTTGACAGGAGTTTTTCCCTTTTTTGATGTAGTTTATTTGTTTTTGTTCCATTTTTTTTATTTCTTCATCTTGGTACGCTCTCAAGATGACCTTAAGTTTTTAACTAATTTTTTTTCGACATGTTCATGCAAAAAAAATCTTTTTTTTTTTTTCTTTTTTTGCAAAATATGCCACAGAGGTGTTGTTTTCTGCAAAAAGGTAGTAATTAATACTTTGAATGGCACAGAATATGTTGGAATGTTCATCCTTGTAGAGCTTGCTGATAAAAAAAAAATGTTGAGTCTTCAGTAGAAAATGAAACAGTTAGTTTCCTAGCCGGTGGAGTTAAGTAGAGTGGTCCAGCATATTTTCTTTCAAAAACGGAAGATAGAAAGGTTTCTTTTCTTTCTGTAAAAGCGGAATTTTCG